>PVLD010018598.1:0-38588 GCA_004027595.1 Dinomys branickii | reverse complement strand
CAAAACTGGAGTCCATACTCATAAGTGAAATAAATCAGTGATACATGTGCAGGCAACGTATTGTATCACTGGTGTAAGAACCCGAGCGTGGGAATATAAACTAAGAGACATGAAGGAAATCTGTTCAAAAACAAAGAACAGATGGGACGAGGGAGAGGAGAAAAGAAAGAGACAAAAATGTATGTATGTATATATGAATATACATATATGCAGGAGGGCTAACATGGTTCTACTATTGTATTATATCACTTAATGCTAAGGAATAATTGATGACGGGTTATGTGGTCAATCTTGTATGTCTGTATGTGTTATCCTGAACACACACTTCGAAGATATCAATATGCAAAGCAGCAACTATTGGTGGTTTTTTTTTTGTTGCTGTTGTTATTGTTGTTGTTTGCCTGTTTTGTTATTTGTCTTTGGATTTTTGGTATTTGTGTTTTTTCTGTTGTTGAGAGGATTAATTGTCTGACTTATTTTGCATGTGTGTATATGGGTTCATATATTTACACTTTGAAGATATCAATGTATAAAGAAATAACCACTGTTGAAACCATGTCACCTTGTCTATAGATTAGTTGTGATTGTACTATTTTTTATGCTAATTGGTGTCTGTTTGTTAATATGTTTTTGTGCTTTTATTTTTTTTAAATTAAAAAAAAAAGATAACCAGAACAGTTTGTCTTTCCTTCATAAGCCATAGTCCAATTTATAAATATCCAGCTACTTGTGTGACTGTATAATTAATGCTCACCTATCTCACTGAATCATAAGCTTTTTGGAAACTGGTTCATGCCTACTTTAGCTCACCACTGTGTTCCCATCACCCAGCCAATGCTTGGCATATGTAGATTTGCCAAGTGATGCTACTTAAATGACTAACATAGTAATTTGAATTTAATTCTTATCCTCATACATTCACATACATATATACACAGAGCCCTCTGCTCTCCGTATTCACAAAGATGGAGGTATATTACACAGTGTACACGTGCATGGATACACTAAGAGATAAGAGTATGAAGAGAGGCAGGCAGACTCTAAATGTGTACAACACATACCACACTGAACAAAAGATAAAAAGAAACAGACCTCAGCACAGCAATCAAAGCAATATGTTTCTCTAATCTCTGGTCACACACCAATTTCTTTGAAATTGATGAAAATAATATAAATTCCCAATGAATATACATTATATAACTTATTTATCTCAGACTGGCATTCTAACACACATAAAATGTATTTTCTTCTTTTATTAAATTTTATCAAGTCAATACTTAAAAACTTATAAGACAGCTTTCATTCTAACTGGATGAAATAAACTCACAAATAAGACCCAAGAAGGGGTTAAGAGGAAAAAAGGAGTAAAAATGATCAAGATGCAGTATATATATTTGTATATTCACTGGGGTGATTTCACTTGTTATGTATCATAAACATACACTAAAAGAAACCACGTAGTATGTGAGGACATGGCTAGAAACAGCCTGGATCCCTGAGGGTAGGGAGGAGACCTAGGTTTACACACATATCTGCTTGTAGTAGTAGATGAGTTTACACTCAGTTTACACAGGCTGACGCTCAGTAAGAGCACTGTATGAGCATCAGGTCACGTAGCTATATAAGTGGATTAATGTGGCCAATGGGGAAGTAGAGTAGTGAGCAAGGGAAAACCACAGAGAAGGGGATCAGCTGGATACTAACGGGGTGTGAGTTGGTGAAGGGAAGAGAGAGCTCTACCTGGCTGCTCCTGCACCGGCTCCTGGAGAACCACAGTAGTTGATTCTCCATAGGCCAAGGATAAGTATTCTTCAACGTCACTGTCCCGGAGAAGTTCCATTCCTGATCCATCAGCATAGATAACAAAAAATCTGACAGGACAAAAATCTAATTACTTGAACTATTCAGTTAAAATGCTTCTTGAACTTGGAATTGAAAATAAAACATAATATTATTGGTATTATTTTACCTGGGAACATGTTCACCATAGATTTGCATCTGATCCTTTTCAAGGTGAATAGATGACAAACTTTCATAGTCCTCAGGCTTTATACTTAAATCATCTTTTGATTTTTTTTCAGGTAACACAGTTGATGCAGTGCCATCAGCCATGACCTAAGAGACGAAGCATATAATCAATTAAAAGCAAAAATAAAATGCCATGATGCTTCTACTTCTGCTAATCCAGAGTGAGAAAGCAGATAGTCTTTTTGTATACTGAGAAAATCAGACAGATTTTATTTGCGAGTAAAAGATATTATTCACTTAATTATAGATTTTACCAATAAAAGTGAAAACCTAGCAGCACAGTTCTTATAAACCACTTCCAAAATTTGAAAACAAACTGGAACACATTTGAAAGAAAGTAACTAGCGTGGCGAGGAGACTCAAAACCTTATCCTATCAGATAAATTCAAAGGATGGGATATTTAAACATGAAAGAAAGAGCTTTCATGAGATAATTGTCTTCAGACCATGCAAGTGCATCACACAGAAAAAACTTATACTCTGAGATTCCAAAATAAGAATTAGGGCTCTACATGGAAAATGCAGGGAAACATAGTTAGCATCAGCATGAAAGACAGTGTAGCTGTGATTGCTGGCTACCGCTGGGAGCCTCTCTCCAGAAAGTGTGGGATAGGCTGACAGTTCACTGACAAGGATGCCTACAAGAAGAGAGAAGGTTCGGTTGGTCATAACATCGCCAACATTTCAAAGTGGAGGGTGGTGGGCTTTGTGTTTCTAGTTCTTTGTAAACTGAAATTTGTCAGCATGAACTCAAGCTGTGAAGAGTCTCAGTTACTTAGCAAAGCTGGATCAGGACTTTTATGCATAACAAAAAATTAAGTTAGGGACTTGTGGCATAAGTCCAAATTGAAAAAAATAACTCCACACTCACCAGACAATGAAAGAACTTCTACTTTTGGATGTGGAATGAGAAAAAAAAAAAGATAAATGCTTAGAGCAAGATTGGCAAAACTTTGGTCAGGATCCAAAAGTAAATACTGCAGGGTTTGTGGGCCACAAGGTTTGCAGGCAACTGCTCAGCTCTTCCTACTAAGCAAAAGTGCCAGAGACAAATAAGTAAATAAAAGAGCATCATAGATTCTAGTATACTTTACTTGCTGAGACTTTTGATTTTTTAACTAAATTAAAATGTACAAAGAAAAAGATTAATTTTTGAGGTTTATGGAACAAGTGACCCATGCCTGGAGTACAGGTAAGGGAACAGTCCTCGTGATGAAAGTCAGAAGCAGACGGGGCACTACCATGGAACGGTTGAGCACCACTTCAGACTTCCTACCTCCCTGACCTCAGCCCTACTGGGTATTTGTCACTATGGACTCAGGCTCATTCCACACATTGGCTTCTACCTTGTATTTGATTGCACTTTAATAAGGGTACGGATCACCCTTACATCATTCTTTGTGGTAGCATTCTTTTTTGATGGCTGCTAGTATTTCTTTCCTTCTGTTCTACTTCTCTATTATGCTTTAACATTTCTACTGTTCTACTGTTGGGCTTTCCAGTCTCCATGGAAATGCAACTGGGGAATCAAGGAAAAGATACTGATTTCATGACTTATTGCCCAAAATAATGGCAGAAAGTGGCTAAGTAATCTTACGACAATGAAAGTCAAATCTATGTGAAAGCTCTGCAGTGTAAGATATTACATATCCCAGAGCTATCGGCCCTCTTTGTATGCTGAAAATGGACTTTACCTGAAAGGTGTTTCCCTCAGGATCCAGGACCTCACAGATGACCTCCGAGGTGTGCTTCATGATATACCTGCTGGCTCTCAGCTGCTCGTGCTTTTGAAAGGGATGATAGATGTTACTGCCAGATTCATGGTCGTATGTGGCTGAACATTCCCTATCAATATGGAGACAGCCAGTGTTTGGAGGCAGCACCTGGAGGAGAAAAAGAAAGGCAAAACAATCTAAGTTTCTTGTTCAGGTTGAGAGGCTTGGAACATCAACTTAGGAAAAATAATGTGCATATCACAAACTATATTTCTAAGAAGAAAACATTCCAGGGCTTCTGTTCTAATTATCTATTAGGCTTTAGCATTTGTACTGTTCTACTGTGGGGCTTTTCATCTTCCATGGAAATGCACTTGGGAATCAAGAAAAAGATACTGCTTTCATGATTGCGTAAGTCCAAGGGAACTTAAGATTTGGGAAAGACTGCTTGATAAAGAGGTAAACTGAAAATTAAAGTACGGTTTCTTCTGAGTCCTCACTTTTACTTATTTACATTAATGCAGTGCCTTCTCTAAATATTTTCCCCTGTGCTCTCTTCCTCCAGATATTTAAAATATTTTGTGGAGATAAACACACATGGCTCTATTTAACATGCTTGGTATCCTTGTGTTTTTGCACAAGAAACATCTCTAAAAGGGCCAAAAGCTATGGGTAAATATTCTTAGACACTTTTATCATTCTTCAATTCTCTGTTGATGGATGTAGACCTTAAGTAACAACTTTCCTTTATTTCCTTTTGTTTTCACTTTTTTGTTTTAAAAATAATAAAAAAGAACAATAGAAAAATACCAACAACATAGAAAAAGCAAAGCAAAAACAATCAAATCTGATACAGGGTTTCAGAACAAAATTATAGGAGTCACGGTGGCTGTTGTAGTACATATTGTTATCTTCAACAAAGTTACTCAGATTACCAGATGTAAGAATGCACGATTAAAGAGAGTAAGAATTAAAAGAAAAAGCCATCAGAAACGATACAGAGTTTCACTAGACAAGATACTAGCAATTCATCTATGGTTGTTATATTTATCGCACATTGTTGTTTTCAAATTACTTGTTCAGATTACCAGATGAGGAGAAAGCAGGTAAAAATCTTGAAGACATAGGGTTAGGCAGAGAGTTCATGGACAAAAACCAAACTGCATGGGAAATACTTCAAAGAACCAACAGCTGGGATCTCATCTTATTGAAAAGTTTTTGCACATCAAAAGAAATCACCAACAGAGTAAAAAGAACACCCATGAATTGGGAAAAAATTTTTGCTTTTCGGTAATGACTACTGCTTAAACAGACCCTTTCAAACTATAATTTATAAATTGTAAATTTGCCCTTTAAAAGTATATAATTTAGTACATTTCTAGGCTATGAAAACTTATGCGGCTGACGTCACTAATTCCAGGACATTTTTATCATCCTTCAAAGAAGCACCCATTTTATTAGTCTGTGTGCATCACCCTTGCCCCTAAGCCCTGGCAGTGACTCATCCTCAATCTCTAGGGATTTACCTGTTTTAGTTATTTCATGCAAATAAAGCAAGCACTGTGTGGCCTTTTTCAGTCTGGCTTCTTTCACTTAATACTGTCAAGATTCACCAGTTTGAGCACTGATCAGTAATTTATTTCACCTTAGGGTTGAATAATATTCCATTCTATTTTATTCCTATGGCTATATTATTTCTCCACTCATGAGATCATACACATTTTACTTATTTATATTTATTTATTTACTTATTTATTTGAGACAATATTTCATTATACAGTTTGGGCTGGTCTTGAACTCATGTAGCCCAGGGTGGCCTTGGACTAATAGTAACTCTCCTGTTTCAGCCTCCTAAGTGCTGGGATTACAGGCATACAGCATTATACTCAGCTACATTTTATTGTTTTTAAATAATCATTCAGGGTAAGCAGAAAAGTCTAGACTGAAACTGGAGGGAGCAGAATTAAGGATCCTGAGGAAAACAGAGGCCCTGGAATGTGGAGGGCTAAAATCGGCAGGTTTGGAATGGGGTGGAGCATTGGCTCTCTCCAAAAATCTACCTGCAGCCAGCTAGTGAAACAGATTTTGGCATCTATTTGCACCCTCAGATTTTCCTACCTGGAAGAGTGGATGTGGGGCTTATGTACACAGTTGGGCATGGGTGTGGGTCAATGTTTTAATTGCTACCCTGGATTCCTGTGGGTAGAAATACATGATTAACTGGTTCCAACATCTAGAAAGTTTCTCTCTTAAACTTTCCACTAATACTTCTTTCTTGTTGTTGTTGTTGTTGTTTTGTAATTGCTTTCCTACATTTTGTTTTTTGTTCTTCTTCATTTTTTATGCATCCCTCCACAAAACTATTCGTATGTCTTCTCCCTCCCCCCATCAAAACCTATTTTCGCAATTTTACCTCCTTGGTTTGCTTTATTTTATATTAGCTCATTACATTTTAATTCTACTTTTCCTAGCTCTCAAGCCATAAAACATGTTTCAATACATACAAAAGAATTAATGTCTTGCATCGTATTAAATCATAATGGTATATGAAACCAGAAATCAACAGCAAAATGAGACACAGAAATTATTCAATCACATGGAGATTGAATAATACACTTGTGTATACTCACTGATTCATGGAAGCAACCAGAGAAGAAGTTTTAAAAATTTCTAGGATCATGACAGTGGCAATAAAACCTATCAGAATCTCTGGGGCACAAGAAAAGCAATGTGACTACATTAGAAAAATGAAGTGTTATCAAATCAATAATCTAATGATATATCTCAAGGTCATAGAAAAACAAGAGAAATCCAAATCCAAATCTTGTAGTAGACCAGAAGTTATAAATATCAGAGCAGAAATCAACACAATAGGGTCTAAAAAAGTAAAAATGATAAATCAATCAAATAGTTGGGTTTTCAAAAGGATAGAACTGATTGATAAACTCTTAGCCATACTTACTAAAAAAGGAAAGACCCTAATCAATGCAACTAGAAATTAAAATTACAACATACCTCACTGATGTTTAGAGGGTTGTAAGAAAGTATTTTGAAAATTTATACTCCAATAATTGGAAAATAAATAAATAAATAAATAAATTCTTAGGTACCGATGCCACAATATTACTGAACCAAGAAGATATGAAAAACATAAACAGACAAATAACAGGCACTGAAACTGAAGTAGTAATAAAATCTTTCAACTAAGAAAAGCTCAAGACCTATTGGATTCACAGCTTAATTTTATCAGAAATTCAGGTAGAACTAATACCAATACTTCTCATACTCATCGTGAAATTGAAAATGAGGAAATATTGCCAAACTCATTCCATGAAGCCAGCATAACCTTAACATCAAAATGAGACAAAGACTAAACAACAACAACAACAAAAAGAACTATAGGCCAATGCATTTAATGAACATAGATGAAAACTTCCTCAATAAAATACTTGCAAACAGAATGCAACACATCATTAAGAAGGTAACATATCATGATCTAGTAGGTTTCATCTCAGGCATGCAAGGATGGTGCAACATAGATAAATCAATAAATGCAATAACCACAAACATAAAATGAAGAATAAAAATCACAGTGTCTCAATACAGTAAATTCCTAACTTATGAAGGAATCTGCTTGCAGGAGAATGTTTGAAAGTCAGATTTGTTAGTGAGTCTCATACAGTATTCCTATGAAAGTTTACAACTTGCATGTTTGTAAGTTAGGGACTTACTGTAGATATAGAAAAACTTTGATAAAATCCAGTTTTTTCATAAGAAAAAGTCTGATGAATATAGGTATAGAAGGACCTTACCTCAAATTCATAAAAGCCATTCAGGACAAACCCACAGCAAACAACATAATAAATGAGCAAAAACTGATAGTATGTGTTCTCTTTAAAATCAGGAACAAGACAAGGGTATTCATTCTCACTTTCTTCAATACAGTACTTAAAACATTAGCTAGAGTGATCAGACATGAGAAAGAAATAAGTTACAAGTAGGAAAGGAAGGTCTCAAACTGTCTCTATCTGTAGATAATATGATGCTTTAAAAAGAAAATTTATACATACACACATACACACACACACACCACCACCACCACCACCACCACCAGAAAGCTCTTAGAGCAAATAAACAAATTTAGTGAAGTGACAGAATATGAAATTAATGCACAAAAATCAGTAGTATTTCTGTATACTAATGATGAACTTAGTGACAAAGAAATCAGGAAAATGATCTCATTCATAATAGCTTTAAAAAGTTAAATACCTAGGAATCAGCCTAATCAAGTGTGTGAAAAACCTTTGAAAATTATAGTGCTCTAAAGAAAGAGATTGAAGACGATATTAGGAAATGGAAAGATATTCCTATTTTTGGATAGGCAGAATTGAGATTGTTAAAATGACCATATTATCAAGAGTAATCTATAGAGAATGTATTTCCTATTAAAAAACTAAAACATTATTTACAGAACTAGAAAAAATGTCCTAAAATTTATATGTAATCAGAAGAAACTGAGAATAGTCAAGGCAATCCTGAGTAAAAAGAACAAATCAGGAAGCATTACAATCCCAAATTTTAAGGTATATTACCAAGTTATTGTGATGAAAACAGTGACACTTGCACAAAAGTAGACATAGGCCAATGAAATAGAAGATGCAGAAACAACTCCATGCACTTTTAACCAGTTGGTCTTTCACAAAGGGTTAAAAAACTTACACTGGATAAAAGGATCTCTTTAATAAATAGTGCTGGGAAAACTGGTTATCCACCTGCAAAAGAGTGAATCTAGACCCATATCTCTCACCTTGTACTAAAATTAAACAAAAATGGATCAAAGACCTAGATAGCAAAAAGAAACACCAAAACTACTGGAAGATAAAATAGGGGAAAATGCTTGAAGACTTAAGCCTGGGAGGGATTCCTGAAGAGAACTTCAGTGGCACAAGAAATAGCAAGAATCAACAGATGGGATTTTTTCTTTTTTAGTTGTATTAGTACATGTTTGTAGTATATGATGATTATGTTCCTCATGGACCAAATGGAACTATAGCACATTAAAATCCTTCTATGCAGAAAAGGAAATAATCAACAGAGTGAAAAGAAAACCTTCAAAATGGGAAAATTTTTTGCCCTCTACTCTTTTGTTAGAGGCCAAAAACGTATCTAGAATATATAAAGAATTCAAAAAAATTAGAGCCCCTAAAACAAATGACCCAAGCAATGGGCAAACGACATGAATAGACTATTCTCAAAAGAAGTACAAATTGCCAGTACACACATGAAAAATGTTGTGTGTCTTTAGCCATTAGAGGAATACAAATCAAAACAACACTTTTATCTTATTGAAGAATGCTCCCATCAAGGACACCGCCCAAAACAACATCATCATTGACAATAGCAGCAGCAACAACAAATAACAAATGTTGGAGAGGTTTGGGATAAAAGGAGCCCTCCATTGTTGGTGGGAATGTAAATTACTAAAGCTCTATGTAAAAAAAGTATGGAGATTCATTGAAAACTGAAAATAAAGATTCCATTTTAGCCAGCTATACTGCTTGTGGGTACATTCCCAAAGGAGTTGGAGATACCATACTCTAGTCATGAATACCCATATTTATAGCAATAAAATTCACAGTTTACAAACTACAAAAATAGCCTAGATGCCCAATGACAGACAAATGGGTAACGTGGCATATCTATAATGGAGTATTATTTGGCCACAAAGAAAGATAAATTCAAATCATTTGTAGGAAAATTGAAAGAATTGAACCATAAAGTGAAATATGTCAGATAATAAGATTAATTATTTTATGAGAAACCTAAAATATAAATAAACTAAAGAGCAAAAAATGATGGAGAGAAGGTAGGAAACAGAAAGACAAACTTCTTGGAGATGCAGAAGAGGATAAGGGAATAGAGGAGAAAGAAGGGAAAGCTGGGAAGAGGAAAGGGTAAAAAACGATCAAAATATGATACATATATATATGTCCCAATTTTCCAAAACAAATGTCATCATTACATATCACAAACATATGCCAATTAAATAAAAAAGAATGAGGCTAGAGGTGGCGAGAGTTGCTAGGCAGGTATCCATGAACCATATGGTCTAAGTGCTTCTACCATCCACAGTGTTAGCATTTAAGAAATCCTCAGCACACAGTTTGCTTTATAATCTTGATTCAAAGCTTTGTAAAACAAGTAGGACAATGCTTTTTCTGGAACACACTGTGAAATGATGATGAAAAAACAAACCTTTGAGAACTTGTCATTTTTTAACTAGACCTACCTGGTATGTTCCTTGTGGCTTTGCAATGATAGATGTCCCATCCCCAAAGGTGGCACAGCAGCTACTGTCCTCACAGTTGGTGATAACAGTAGCGTAGCGTGAGCTTTCTATCCGCATGCACTTCACTTGTCTGGTGATGGTCTGAGGAACTTCATCTATAAGCAAATACAAGGTAAACACATACGACAGGATGCGTATTTTGGAAAATAAGCCCCAGCCTGCTGAATCTGCTGCTGTCTCCTGCTTGTCTGGATTCTCCATGGGAAGGACACAGTTGGAAAGTAGATTGGAGGCCTCGAGCTCCACCAGGCTGAAGTGGGACTTACTGTCCTTGTCAATTCAGAATAATTCTTTTAAAATAAATAATCAAACTTTTTTATCATACTTTTAAAAATCATACTGTTTTTATCTAAATGTTCTTTTTATTTTGTGAAGTTGAAAATATTGTTATTCATTTTGAAAATTAAAATTCATAAAATTAATTTAATTATGCATGTATTTACCAATCAAAATATATACTTGCCATTATTTTCCATAGTTATTTCAACATTTAAAATACATATATATATGTATATGTATATATGAGTTATAGTTTCTCATCAGAGGTGCATGTGTAAGCAATGTATTTTATCACTGAGGTAGGAACCTGAAAGTGTGAATACAAATTAGGAGGTATGATAAACAGTGTGAAATGTAAGGAAACTGCTCTAAAGTAGGGAGCAGCTAGAATGGGGGGAGGGAGAAAAGGAAGAAGGGGATAATTATGTATGTATGTATGTATGTGAAGGATGGCTAACATAGTTGTACTACTGACTTATGTCACTTTATTGTAAGGAATAGTTAATTAGTTGTTTGATCAGTCTTGCATGTCTATATTTGTTTTCCTGAGTATACACTTTGAAGTTATCAATATGTAATACAACAACCATTGTTAATTTCCTGTCACCTTATCTGTAATTCAGTTTTCTTTATTTTAAAGACAAAAGAATGGAAACATTTCAATAACCAAACAGACAAAGAGTGGAATAACTCAAAAGCAATAAAGGAAGTACATAATTACAGAGAAGATAGTAGGGAATTAACAATGGTTGCTGTATTACATAATGTTATCTTGAAGTTGGTTACTCAGTTATACAAATAAAGGCATGTAAGTTTTCTCTGCCCTCATCTCAGTTGTTCCCCCACCCAGGCAGTTGTCTACCCTCTGATAATAACTGTACTTTTTCGTTTATTCACTCCCTCAGGCTTTCATGTTGGGAAGACACATGGCTGTTTCAAATTATGGTGTAACAGACATGGGTGCACACAAATGACTATGGCACTAACTGGAAAAGCGCCCATCTTCAAAGACATACACACGCAAGGACCCAGGCACACTATGGTCAGCACCCCATTGACAAGCCCTCGAGGCCCTCGGGGGTCCAGTCGATCCCGCAGACTGCTGGGCTCCGCCCCAGCGAGGCGCTCCCAGGGGCCTGGTTGAGTCCGTGGGGTTACCCCCGAGGACCCCGGGGTTCTGCCCCAAAGAAGAGAGCCTGGTGGCCTGGTCTAGTCCGCGGGGTTGCCCCCGCGGACCACCAGGCTGCAATTGTTTTGATTGAATTTTTGCTACTTTGTAAGTGGCTGTCTGTTAATATGTTTTCATTCTTTTGCTTTTTAAAAAAAGTTATAGTTTCTTTTTATGCTTAAATTTATTTCCTTTACATAACCCATTCTTACACTTTTATATATGAAGATATACGTTGAGAATATGTAATGCTAGTGTGCTTTAATTTTAATAAATTATATACTACTCTATGTAATTATATCATTATATAATTACTAGCTATCATTCTGCCTCTGCATTTTTTCTTTTAATTTTGTTTTAGGCCTCTAGCAATCTTAACATATGTGCAATTCTTTATACCCTCTATCTAATGTTCTTTTGTATCAATATAACATTTTATTTTCATATCCTGTCATTGATAGAATTGATATTCATGGTTCAATGCAGTACTTCTTTCCTTGTGCTAATGTATAAGAACAACTAAATGTGCACAGAACAAGAGCTATTGTATAATACACATGATTTCATGGGGGCCTTGGGGAGATGAAGGTCAAAGGGTAGGATGCAGAAAGAATAAGTGTAGACGTCTACAAATGTGTAACATGAGGATTCTAATAAGTAATATTGCACTGTATAATGTAAATATTCAGAATAAGCAGAGTTTAGGTGTTCTTATCACACATAACAAAAAGCAACTGTGCGAGGTAACACACATTAGTTCACTTGCTGTTGTAATTATTTCACTATGTATGTACATATGAAACATGTACATCTTAAATATATACAATAAAGAAAAACCAAACTCTGGCATTAAAGAAAGGAGCTGGAAAAATTTGGTTTTAAAAATATTCTCAAAATTCAGGTCAGATTCTCTGAGCAGGTTCCAGTTGTTCAGGAGATGCACTCTTTTTTCTTACAATACCTTTCTGACAATGAGAGACATGCTCAGATTTGAAGGAAGACCTGCCTGAGGTCACCTGTATACACATTAGATGCCATAAGGAGCAAAAGATCAAGTCTAAAAGCTAGTATCTAGGACAACTGAGTCATGACTATTAGCTTTTAGTTGCCACCAACCTGTACCATAGAACTTCAGAAGTAAAAATACGGAAGATTATTTCAATCCATTACCAAGCTAAAGCAGTTATCACTAGTATCTCTGCTAAGGGTAAAGAGCATAAGAACAGGTACTAATGTTCCTATATTTATTGCAGCTATTATTCACAATAGCCAAGATAAGGAATCAATATGTTAGAAAATGTGGGAAAGCTGTAAAGTAGAATGTTATTCAGCCTTTAAAAAGAAGGAAATCCTGTCATTTGTGGCAAAACAGGTAAAACTAAAGGAGGCTTAGGGAGATGTCAGTCAAAAGATGCAAAGTTTCAGCTGATAGGAGGAAAGAGTTCACAGTGTCTGTTATACAATAGGGTGATTGTAATGAACAGTAATACAGTTGCTAAGAGAGCAGATTGTGTTTCACCACAGAAAGTGATGTGTGAAATAACACACAACAATTAGCTTGACTGCGCCACGCTACAACACACACATATTTCAGAACATTATACTGTACATAATAAATATATGTGATCTTACTCGTCAATTCAGATAAGGTTCACTAAAGTCACCATGACAAACAAAATATAACAGTGATGATAATAATACAAGGTTCTACTTGGCACTGCTTTGCACTGCGTGGGTGTTCTTTGGTTGGCTGACTTCATCACAGAATTGTGTTATGTTTGTGTTCACCGGTCAGTGAGGAGTCTATCTATCCCAAGCTACAGAGTTACAAAATATTGTTCTGTTCTTGAAAAATAAAACTTACTTATATCTTGATCATCTGTAGAAATAATGTGATCTTCATAAACTTGATAAAACGTTGTGATTCTGGTACCATCAGCGTGGTCCACTATCCTAGTACCGTCCCTCTTTTCAACGATGACTACTTTGTCTTCTCGAGTTGTCATAACCTGAACAGATTAAAGTAGTGCATAAGCACAGGGCTGGGTAGTTAATCCCCAGTAGACTTATTTTTATGCCACACTGAGTAAAAAGCACCATCAAAATCCTAATTGTTTATAAGTGAAAGTTTTATCTATCTAGCCCACCCCTTTCAATAACTGTTGAGGCAGGCAGTGCCTCTATTTTATAGATGAGGAAATTTAAGCTTAGAAAAATTTAAGAAAAACTTGCTCAAAGTGATCCAAGGAACTGCCAGGGCGTATGTGAGAAATAAATGTCATCCTGCCTGGATTGATGTAGGTCTGTTTAGAAAAATGCTCAGAGCCCTTGTTTCTTTGGAAATTACAGAGTCAAGATAACTGTGGTGCAGCTGTGCTGCCTTTTGTGTTGTGAAAACCCTGCTCTTTGGGACTACCAGGGATGGGGCAAGCTGCAAGTTGAGTTGACCTGTAGGTGCTGTGCTCAAGGTCACCAGAGCAGACTCAGAGATTGGTGAGGGACACCAACTGCAGCTTTTCTGTGTCAAGTTGATCCAAACACGTACATGTTCCCATCTGCAGGATGGGAGATGAAGAGTTCATAAGGCAGCGACCTCATGAGTGAGACTAACGCTTTTATAAAATGTTCTTCGGAGAGCTCTCATATTCTTTCTCCACCATGTGAGGCTGCGGCAAGAAAACTCAGCAGTCCGCAACTGCCAACCAGCAGACTGTGGTGGTGCATGCACACGTCAGTCTTGTCTTCCAAATGGCCAGAAGTAAGTATCCGTTTATATGACACTGCCGATACGGCACTTTGCTATAGCAGTTTGAACTGACTGAGACACTGATGGAGTTTGAAACCCCTTGGGGTGTACATGTGCATGTGTGTGTCCATGTGTGTGTGTTTAGGTGGGTGCCCCAGGACCTCACTCTAGAAAGGGTTTCCTCCTGAAGCTACAGAGTTCCATCAGCAAATAACCACCAATTCTCAGCTCTTTTAATGTCTGCATCAACAGAAGAGAGAGGTTTTGCCCAACTTTCTGGGAGCTGCAACCAGTGACAAAATCTGAACAAGTGACACTTGCTCCTGTGTTCTCTGTAAGTTGACTGCAGCTTTATCATATGTGTACTGCAGTTCAGCGTCTTCCACAGCCAATTCCTCTTTCCTCCCCATCACTGCACACATGATGTCCTGGTAAGTATCTTGCACTCTAAACTCTACTTCACTTCTGGAGACACCAGCCTCAACTATGATATTATAAATTATATAACATATATTTTAGTCATGGGGTATTTTCTTGATTTGCACTGTCCTCTTAGGAGAACAACTACAAGGACGTTTTGTTCATTAGTCCATATGGGAGAATGAATTTAGTAGCCACTGTTTGACCCAAATACCTGGAGCTGTTGGGAATAGTTTTATGGTAGGTAGACATCAGTAAGAGAGAAATGCATGCTGAACATTAATTTAGGTTTTTATCACTGGCACTCTAAGCTAGCAATGTATGGTGAAAAATACTGCTACATCATGTGGTAATTGAGAGCATGAGCTCTGAAGTTAAAGGTCAGAGTTCAAATCCTGCACATGGACGGAGGGGTGATTTAGGCACACTGCTAACCTCTCTGT
The DNA here is from genome assembly GCA_004027595.1 of Dinomys branickii. NCBI lineage: Eukaryota > Metazoa > Chordata > Mammalia > Rodentia > Dinomyidae > Dinomys > Dinomys branickii. Next base: position 23,440 of record PVLD010018598.1, on the reverse strand, counting down.
ACTTTACTCTCATTTGCAGAACAGTGCCCCGCTATCGTTTTCTCAGGCATATTGTGTGGATTAGGTGAGATGATGCAGGTAAAGTGGTTCACACTGAGTAAACCACCAAGTTAGTAAGTTTTAAAAGTAGCTCTTTACTTAAATCAAGGTATTTACATATTATTATTTAGAGTTATTCAAACATCTCAGAATGCCACATAACATTGACATTTTCTGGTTACCATAGTGTGGGGTCACTGTTACTATTCTTTGTGGTGGTAATAACATAGTAACAAGAACAATTCAATTATTTGATAGTGCTGGGTATTAACTGTTACAATTATATCAGGTAATGACTCTTGAGATTATGAATAAGGAACGTAGGTGAAAAAATTGTCCAGAATCATACACCTCCTCAGAACCGTGGTTGGGGCCCAAAACCAGGCCTCACCACAAAAGCCATATTCATTCCTCTAAAACACGATTAGGTCAGGAGTTGTGAAAAGCACATTATTTTTAATTTTGCTTTCTGTGACCACATCAGTTTCTGTCTCAGTCAAGTTCTCCATTTGCCGTGTGATCTTGGACAAGTTGCTTAACATCCTTAACTTAGTTGCTTTGTCTGTGAGATGGAAATGATAATACTGGGTGCAGAACTGACTGCGTTAATATACGGAAATAGCAGAAAGAGAGCTTGGTATACAGTGAGTGCTCAGTAAGTATTACTGTTATTGCTGTGATTCTGTTAGATGTTTATATTTAATTCAAGCTTGAACCCAGGCTCCTAGATGTTGGATCAAGCTTCAATAATGGAGATAGGAATCAGTGAGGCATTAAAATTGGTTAACTAAGATTAACTGGTTAACTAAGAAGTGTTAATAAAATTTGTATGTCGAATCAAATAATGTACCCTAGGGCTATTGTTTTAATTCTGCATTAGTGCCATGGGGATTCAACCCAGGGTACTTGCAATGAGCTAAGTCCCTGGCCCTTTTAAAGTTTTGTAACAGTACCTTGCCAATTACAGAGGTGTACTACTGCACTCACTTTCTAGGGATTAAGTTACATAAGTTATCTGAAGTAACACAAACAAACAGAAAACCAAAATAACTCGAACAAATGAAAACCTTTCCTGAGATGATTATGTATATGGAGTCTTAATTAAAAAATGTAGAACAACTAGCAAACAAAGTAAGTGATTATTAAATTATTTCAGCATCAGGCTGAAGAAGAAAGGAAAAATGTTTGGTTAGATAATATAATTTATCTTAATAGCAAGCAAGCATGTTTGCTTTTCTCCACCAGCACAGGGTTGCACACAGATGATGCACCTAAGAAATTCTTCATTTTGGCTAGATTGCGGGTGGTGTCAAGCTCTACCAAAGATGTTAGACAAATCATAGGAGGGTGGAAAGCACCTAGTTCTTAGTCACCAATGACTGGTTTCAGTCCTGACTCAGCACTTCCCACCTGTGCACTCCTGGCCAAGTGATGCTACCAGCTGAGGCTTGACTTCTTCCTCTGTGGAACAGCATATGTGTGGTGTGAGGACTGAATAGGAAATTTACATAAAACCCCTAAAAGAAACTCTGGCACTAGGAAGGTGCTACTGTTAATGCTAGGAGTTGTGACTTCATATCACAAACAAACCATATTTTCTATACTACTAATTTATCACTTATTTCTTAGGGTAAAAATAAAACCTTTCAAGTGGTTGCTCTTTGATATTAAAGTATTGAGTTATTCAACGTGAGCATATGTGAAATATACCACAGGTTCTTGTAATCAAAGAACATGAGCAACTTTCTATCATTCATAGGAGGCAGGCATGAAGAATAGGGCACATAGCTCCTCATTTCCAGAAGACAAGACATACACAGAAGGAAACACGTGAATTCATTAATCACATGCAGCTTACAGTGACATGACCTACCTCCCACTCTACAATTTGTTCCTACCCGTTGTGTACACACACACACACAGAATTAGCATTTTCATGGCAGTGTGTTTGTCAAATACACAGTATTTTTAGATTTAGCAGGCTGGAGCCATCCATCCATCCCTCCATCCATCCATCCCTCCATCCATCCTCTATTTAACAAATGTTCATTTAAAATAGGTTATTTGCCGGACATACTTCTCTATGTTGTTTCAGGATTCTAATGGTGTAGATAATAAGCAGTAGTTTACCATACCGTTCCATTGACAGGGTCTGTGGCTTTAAAAGACAACAGTGGAGCCAAATCTTCTATTTTTTCCAATCCTTTGGTGCCAATCAGATTTCCTTGAGGAGTGGTTGTAAACCAGGTGCCTACGTGAACCTCCACAGGAGTTACTGTTTGCACTACCTCTGGAGTGACTTCATGGGTATCGTTCTTATGTGTCATCAGGGACTGATTTTTGCGACCTCTTGCTGAGGAAGGTAAAAATTAAACACAATATTATCACTATAATTATATATATTTATATGTTTCATCAATTTTTCATTCAGTGCAAACTACCTCAGACACTGGGGGATAGACAATGCTAAGTGCCATCGTCAATTGAAGGATTTCTCAACAGAGAAAACACAAGGCTACGAGTGGCTCAATTTTGGCAGCTGAACCTTGGCTGCATCCTCATCATCCTTCCCCCTACACACACACACAAGCACAACTGGCTTCTGGGGCACAAATCTACTCCATTAATTTTGTACTCTGTGAATCTTGTTTAGACTGCCCTGGAGCTCAAATTTTGGGTTCTCACTATAGTTTTTACAGCCTGCTTTTTTTCTGCACGTCTGTCCAACTTTTAACACCAGTTTGACTTATTGGACGTTAGACTTTACTAGGTTATAAACTCTTAATTTCCCTTACTTTGTCATTTGATAAATATTACACATGAAACATTTTTCTCTAACTTGGATCCGCAAAATGTTACCAGCCAGTCCTACTGTTGACCTCTCATGAGAGATGAGATCATGTAGTTTAGTTACTACAACTGCAAAATAAGCTCCCTACTTTCCAACCTTCCACCACCACTGGGATCAGGAACATAGAACAGAAGGTGTCCTCATAGAACTCTGGTACCATTATTTCATTCCCTCTGACACAGTAGATTTTTTCTATACCAATGAACAACAGTGAATAATTTGCAGATAAGATAGTCCTGTGCTATGAAGCTCAAGTAGTGAAGTAAATTTAGATTTCAACACAAATAGCAGATTTAGACTATAAAATGTGTATTAAGACATGAATCTCAGCTTAACAGGGAGTGAACAAAAGAAGACAGGCAGAGAAAGTTAGACTTTCCCATTGCTTCAGGATTTAATTCCATGCTATTTATACTTCCAGGACACTGTCACTGAGTGAAAGTGATGTCACATTCAGGACAGGTAGAGAGAAAATCCTCTAAGAAAGATAGCAAATACTTTAGATATTATCTTCAAAATCCTCCTCTTTTCTTTTCTTCCTCTGCCTTATCTTTCTATTCTTATTTTCTTATAAAAATAGGTGTATGGACAATTAATTCCAGCATGAGGGATACAGGAAAGAGAGTGGGCTGGAAATAGAATGGTGTGTGTAGATAATCACTTGGGTCAGTGTAGCCAGAAATAACATTTCAAGCAGATTTTGATTGAGAAAGAAGACTAGAGAGGCAGGCACTAATTCAATAAAGTGTACTTTTGCAATGTGTTAAGAGTCTTGGAATTTTTCTTATAGGTGATGTTTAGTAATTAAAAGCATTTTAATAGGGGTAGTGATATGATCAGAAGTTTAGTTAGACGTTTTGGGCAAGAGTTAAAGAACTAGTACTAACGAAAGCACTGTTAGGAGGTTTCAAAGAAATAGATTAAAGATTATAGTAGGATTAACAAAGTACAATTTTTGTACCAAAGCAGATTAAAGGACAAACTTGGATATGGAAAAATAGGATGAGAGAATACAAAGGAAGCATCACCTGCAAATTGTGAAATCTTCCACTATGAAGTATATGAATCAATAACGTGAAAAAAAAATGAACAAAGATCCGTTCAAAGATAACAAGGAAAAAAGTAGGCACAGATGGGGTTCTATTTTCAGCAGTATCACATCCTAGATACTAAGAATGCCACTGAAAATAACTAAGACTATTGGAAAACATTGATTAAACCAGTCTTTATGAGGTGGTAACTACATGGAAGGGCACAGTGGGTAAAAGTAGGAGCTGAGGATACAAAACTAGCACTGAAGAGGGGATCTGGCCTGTGATCTTTGTCAAATTGGGTGACTTTGAAGATGTATTTTCTCAGAGTTTTAGGACTTAAGAAGGAATGAAAGCCAATGCTCACTGAAGTGGAACTGGGGCTATTTAATATGAAACCTCTCCAAACCTTTGAGACCTCAAAGGACTGCGCTTTCAGACTAACTGTTCACTATTGAGAGAAATAACGTCATACTTTCTCCTGCTTCACTCTAGTTCTGTGTTCAAATTTGATCTTAAACACAGAAGGCAACACCGTTGGCAGCCGCACAACTGCAAACAGATTCTTAAACAGGTACTGTAAATTCACTCACCGACAACAAAAATTCCTTAAATTAATAATTTAAAATGATCCGTCATTATTAGATGCCCTATCATCAGCTACAATCCTTTCTGAAGCCAAAATTTTTTCTAAAAAGGGTACCTTTACACCAGCCCTAACAATTTTAAATTAAAGTAACATGAAAAAATGATCACCTCATAATCACAAAGTATCAAACATGAAATGACACAAGGCACTTAGAACCAGATGAGATAATAGAAAGTATATCACAACACTTAATGTGTCAGAATTAACAGACACAGAATAGAAAATGTGTTCCAAAATAATCCCAGAAGTAAAAAGCAGCCAGCAGGTATCAGTAAAGACAAGGTAATTTAAAAAAAAAATAGAAGTCTTATCTAAACAAATATCATAACTAAAATCTTAAAAATATTAACATGCTTCTTTTATAAGAGACAAAACACAATTTAAAATATATATCAAATATATGTTCAAATATATAATCAAATATATCCCTTGACTTTATGTTACTTTCATGTAAGTAAACATTGTTTCTTCTCTTTCTGGTTACCTTTAAAACTCCTAGCCATTCTCCTCCAATCTTTCCCTCCTTTGTCCTACAATTACCTAAAACCTTAATGATCATCCTGTGCCCTCCAACCTTGCTCTTTCTGTACTTAACCTCATTCATCTCTTCATCCTGTCACCTCTCCTCTTGAAAACTTCACAACAGGGTAAATTTACTGTACTAAGGGGAAAATCATTGCATATAATTTCTTGGTTTAAGTTGGATTGTAGTATATGTCTGTAGGCCTTCCTCCTATAGTTATAAATAATCAAGCTACTAGTTACCACAGTTTGTCACTAGCCAGGCTGTTTGAGTCTATTGTTATTGCCAACTGAAGTACTTTAATCAAGGTGTCATACATGCTATAACCAGTTTTTCACCCCTGTATGACAGCACTGTGGTTGTAAGGAGTCTTACATCATAGTCCAGTACCAAAGGAATGGGCCCTAAGTCAAACAGCAACTCCTTGGTCTTAATATATTGGGAAGGTAGGTTCTTGGAGTAGACATAAAGACCAAGAACTACATATATCTGGAAGACATCCAGAGGGACACACAACTCCTAGGAAAACATCTGACAAGGCTAAGATAAGAAATCTACAAGCACCACCATGGAAAAGAAAATAAAGCAGAAAATAGAAAATGATAAGATGAAAAAGTAAAATGCAATCCCAGAGGCCCAGCCTATTCAGCACAAGTCCGGAGGAAATAGAGACAGAGGAAATCAGAAGCCAACAAATGGAAATCTCTGAAATGATAGCAGAAGTGAAAAAAAAACAAAGAAAAATTGATCTCTAAGGTGCAAAAAGAAATGACTATCAAAACGAAAGACATTAAGGCAGACACAGATAAATAAATAGAGGAGTTCAGGAAAGTTTTGGAAACAATGAATGACAAATATAGACAAGAAATGGAATCAATGGAACAGATCCAAAAAGAAATGCAGGAGATTAAAAACTACATTGAAAGTTTATGCATCAGACTGAACAAAGGCAAGGGCAGAATATCAGATCTAGAAGACAGGAACATGACTAGTGATCAGGAAAAGAAAGATATGTAAAAAATAACAAGAGACCACAAAAATCAACCCAACAGCTCCAGGATGAAGCAAAGAAGAAAAACGACAGATCGACTGGAATCAGTGAGGAAGTTAGAGACAGCACAAAAGCCATTAAAAACCTCTTCACAGATGGCAGAAAACTTCCCAAACATAAAGAATTTGACATACAAATAAATGCAGCCTGTAGAGCTCCCAATATCCATGACCAAAATAAATCTACACCAAAGCATATAGTTATCAAGATTCCAGAAATTTGGCACAAAATAATAAAATGAAATGAAAGCCCATCAGAATCACAATAGACTTCCCAACATGAACCCTTAACCCAAGGAAAGCTTGCAGTGAGGTATTTCAAACCCTAAAGGAAAACAATCTTCAACCCAGATTGATGTACCCAGAAAAAGTATCTTTCAAAATTGATGGAAAAATAAGATACTTTCATGACAAAGAACAACTGAAGAAATTTATGACCACCAAACCAGCTCTATAGAATACTCTGAAGGACCTATTAGAAAGAGATAGTGAAAACCACAAACATATGAACATCAATAGAAAGAAGCCACCAGGCAAGACAAGCAATTAAACAGAGGAGAAAGACAGGGAACAAACAACAGGGAAACAACATGGAAAACAAAAGCCAATACATATCAGTTATCACCATCTGTCTTGGTTACTTTTCTTTCATTGCTGAGACAAAATATCCAATGTCCAAAATGAAGAAAGGAAAGGTTTATTTAGCTTACAGTTTGTGGAGGTTTCAGTCCATGCTTGGCTGGTTCTGAGGCAGAGTGGCACATGGCAGAGGGGGAACTGTTCAGGGCAGCAGAGCACAGCAAAAACAACCAGCAAAAGGGAGAAATGGCGGCAAAAAAGCCTCCTTCCTTCCCTTACATTGTAAACATCGTACCCCCACCAGGGGGCATGTACCTCTCACATAACCTCCATGCCCTCCACTTCCACAGGCTCAGGATATATATATACAAAGTAAGCACTCTGGCTTCCTGCTGAATCACTCAACCAAACCTCTAGACTTCCCAAGTTGACAAAATGTATCAACCATAACACCATCAATGTAAATAGTCTCAACTCACCAATCAAACAAAACAGACTGGCAGAGTGGATCAAGAAGCAAGATCCAACAATATACTGCATTAAAGAAACACATTCAACCTCAAAAGCAATTCGTAGACTAAAAGCCAAAGGATGGAAAAAAATTATCCCCATGCCACAGGAACTAAGAAAAAGAGCAGAGGTAGCTACTCTATTTGTAGACAATGCAAACTTTAAGCCAAAATTGATCAAAAGAGACAAGGTCACTATATACTTGTAAAGGGAAAACTCCAAGAAGAAGAGATAACAATCATAAATATTTATGCACCAAACACAAGTTCACCTAATTACATAAAATAGTAACAGACAAGAAAAACCAAATAAGCACTAACACAGTGGTAGTGGGGGACCTCAATAACCCACTCTCACAAATATATAGATCAACTAGACAAAAAATTAACAAAGAAATATTAGAATTAAACCAAGCCTGTGAACAAATGGACCTGGTAGATGTCTACAGAGTGTTTCACACATTTTTCTCAGCTGCATGTTCTCCAAAACAGACCATATATTAGCTAATAAAATGTGTTCAGGTAAACATAGAGGAAGTGAAATCATTCCATGCATATTATCTGACCATACTTCAATGAAACTGGAAATCAATGAAAAAGGAAATCACAAAAACTATACTGACACATGGAAATTAAACAACACCTTGATGAACAACTAATGGGTCACAGAAGAAATTAAAGATGAAATTAAATAATATATACCATTAAATGATACTGCTGACACAACATATTGAAACTGATGGGACTCCATGAAAGCAGTCCTACAAGTGAAATTTATAGTGATGAATGCACACATCAAGAAAAGAGAATGAGCTCAAATCAATAACCTAATGTTGAAACTGAAAGTTCAAGAAAAAGAAGAACAAATCAAATCCAAAGCTCATATGAAAGAGGAAATTATAAAGAGCAGAAATTAATGCAATAGGGACAAAGAAGACCATACAAAGAATCAATGAATTGAAAAGTTGGTTCTTTGAAAGAATAAACAAAATTAATAAATCATTAGGCAACCTCATCAGAAACAGTAAAAAAAAACACACAAATTCAAGCAAGGGGGAAATCACAATGGCTCTCAAAGAAATACAAGAGGTCATCAATATGTATGATGAGAACCTCTATTCTAATAAGATGGAAAACATAGAGGAAATGGACAGATTTCTAGACAAAATCAAATTATGAAAACTAAATCAAGAAGATATAAAAATTGGGCTGGGGATATAGCTCAGTGGAATAAGTGCCTGCCTAGCCAAGCGCAGGGTGCTGAGTTCGATCCCCAGTACTGCCAAAAAAAAAGAAGATATAAAAATTTTAAATAACCAAATATTAGCTAATGCAATTGAAAATGTAATTAAAATTTTACCAACAAAGAAAAGCAAAAGCCCTGAAAGATTCACTGTTGAATTCTATAAGAAATTTAGAGAAGAACTAACACTAATGCTGAAACTCTTTAAAGCAATAGAAAGGGAAGCAGTAGTTCCAAAATCATTCCTGGAAGCAAATATTAGTCTGATTCCAAGATCAGAGAAGAACACAACCAAGAAAAAAAACTAAAGGCAGTGTCTCTAATGAAAATAGTTGCAAAAATCCTCAATAAGATACTGTCAAACAAGGCCAGGTGTGGTGGTGACCGCCTGTAATCCCAGCACTTGGGAGGCTGAGTCAGGAAGATCATTGTGAGTTCAAGACCAGCCTGAGCTACAAAGTGAGTTCAAGGCCAGTCTAAGCTGCATAGTAAGATCCTGTCTCAAAAAAGACAAAAAAAGACAAAAAAAAAAAAGAAAAGATACTGTCAAACAGAATGCAAGAAATCATCAAAAAGATTATGCATCATGATTAAGTATGTTTCATCCTAGTGTGTGTATGTGTTCAACATACACAAATCAATAAATGGAATACACCATCTTAACAGAACTAAAGACAAAAATTACACAATCATCTCAATAGATGCATAAAAAGTCCAATACCCATTCATGATAAAAACCCTACAGAAAATTCATGATACAAACCCTATAGAAATCACCCATTTGACAAAGTCCAACATCCATTCATTATTAAAAAGCCTGTAGAAAATTGGAATAGATGGTCTTTACTGCAACCTTATAAAAACCAACTATGACAAAGTAGCAGCCAACATTATATTAAATGGTCAAAATATGGAAGATTTACTCTAAAGTCAGGAACAAGACAAGGACATCCATTATCATCACGCCTATGAAATGTAGTCCTTCAAACATTAGCCAGAGCAATTAGACAAAAGAAAAATAAAAAGAATAAAGATAGGAAAGGAAGAGGTTAAATTATCATTGTTTGCAGATGATATGATATTCTACATAGAAGATCCCAAAAACTCCACCAAAAGCTTGTAGATTTAATATCCAAATTCTGCAGTGTACCGTGATATATAGTCAACACTAAAAAATCAATAGCATTTCTATACATAAGCAAAAACTCATAGAGAGAGAAATTATGGAAAGCACACCCTTCATAAAGCATCTAAAATGTGACATACTCAGAAATCAATCTAACAAAAGATGTAAAAGATCTGTACAGTGAAAATTATAGTACTGTAAAAAAAGGAGATTGAAGAAGATATCAGAAAATGGAAAAATATTCCTTGCGCATAAGTATGAAGAATCATCATAGTGAAAATGCCCATGATCCCAAAACTGCTATACAGATTTAATGCAATCTCAACCAAAATACCATTAGCATACTTCACAGGACTAGAGAAAACATTCCCAAAATTCATTTGGAACCAGCAAAGACTTAGAAAAACAACAGCAATTGTGGGCAACAAAGAAAAGTCAGGGGGCATCACAATCCCAGACCTGAAATTATACTACAAAGCTACTGTGATGAAGTCAGCACAGTATTGGCAAAAAACAGGCCTGAGGATCAGTGGCACCGTACAGAAGTACACATCCCCAAACCTACTCAGCCACCTTGCCTTTGTCAAAGGAGTCAAACATGTTTACTAGAAGAAAGATAGTTTCTTTAATCAATAGTGCTGGAAAACTGGCTTTCCACATGCCAAAGACTAAAACTAGACCCATATCTATCACCATGAACTAAAGTCAAAGTGGATCACAGATCTAAATATTAAAATAGAAACACTAAACTTACTGGAAGAGAAAATAGTTAGAAATCTTGAGGAGACTTCATGAACAAAGCCTAGACTTCAAAAGGAACTACTACAAAGAATCAACAAATGGGATCTCACCTTATTAAAAAGTTCTTGCACAACAAAGGAAATCACCAATAGAGTGTAAAGAAAACCCAAAGAATGGGAAATAATTATAGACAGTTGTCCCTCAGACAAAGGACTTCTATCTAGAACATACAAAGAAATAAAAAAAAATCAAACCTCAAAATTCAAAGACTCAATCCAGAAATGGGTATCTGAGATGAGTACACATTTCTCAGATGAACAAATATAAATGGCAAATAAATATATAAAAAATTTTTCAATATCATTGGTCCTTTAAGAGATGCAAATTAAAATAACACTGACATGCCATCTCACTCCAGAAAGAATGGCTATCATCAAGAAATCAATTGATAACAAATGCTGGGTGGGCTGTGGGGAAAAAGGAACTCTTCTCCACTGTTGGGAACGTAGACTGGTACAGCTACTGTGGAAATCAGTGTGGAGCTTCCTTAAAAAACTAGGATTAGAGGTCCCATTCAATCCAGCTATTCCCTTCTGGGTATCTTCCTAGAAGAATTAAAAAACTTCAAACCACAGCAGTAGATGCACACCCAGGTTTATAGCAGCACAATTTGTAATAGCTAAACGTTGGAAACAACCCAAATGCCTATCAACCAAGGAATGGATTTAAAAAATGTGATTTTTTATACAAGGGAGTACTACTGAACCATAAATAAGGTTAAACTGGAGACTTTTATAGGTAAATGGCTGCCACTTGACACCATACTCATAAGTGAAATAAATCAGATTCATGTATGCAAACATATTGTCTTACTACTGTGAGAAACTGAATGAGTAAATAAAGCCTAAAATGTGCAACAGGTTATGTGAATAGGAAAGAAACTGTTCAAAAGAAAAGACAAACTGTGATGGGGGAAAGGGGAAAGGAAGAAAGGGAAACTGAAAAAAACATATTTATCCACAAGAGAGTTAAGAAAGTTATACAGCTAGTTTCTCTTATTTCATTGAAAAGAAAGGTTTGTGCTAATATAGTTTGGGTAGGATATCATGCCCATATCTTGTACTGTGAATAGCTAGTGTGAACACAACAGTACACAATGTATTAATTATTGTGACTCTCTTATTTACCTGTTTTGAAACTGTTTTATTATTTTTATATTTTCTCTTTAAAATAAAAAAAAGTTGAAAGACAGACCTGAAACAGTTATTTAGAATGAAGCTGAGGGTGCCAAAGCAAAAAAAGATGTTAAAACATATGTTTAGTAGCAGTTACAAAAGGGCAAGAAAGAAGATATGGATTGGAAATAGTATGTCAAGAAGTAATTACTGAGGAATTTCCAGAATTAATAAAAAATACTAATCCAACTGTGTAAGAAGCCTAGGTGTTCTCAAGTGGGATAAATAAACAGATATCTACACACAGTCAAGCCATATTTGAACTTGTAGTAAAACACAGGGACTATTTTAAAATAAGATAAATTATCTTTAAAGCAAGAACCATTAGATGGCAGTCAACTTTTAGGAGCAGCATCAGGAGCAAGTATGGAGGATTGGAACATTCAGGAATGGTAGGCACCTGGAATCCCAAAGATGGCACTGACCAGGACGTGCTTCTTTATTCTTCTTTGGGCCCTATGCACGCGTGCCGAAAAAGCCACAGTCCTCTCGAAATATGTCACATCGCCTGCCCATAACAACTCCACTCCTAATCTAACCGAATGAAAACCCATTCCCCAGCTCCCTTCTCTGAGGGCCCTTGCAATTTCCTGCAACCTTCCAGCTCCGGCAATAAAAGCTTGTTTTTATCTCCATCAGTGTCTCTCAACAGGGACAAAACCTGACAGGGAGAAAATAACATCGATTTGGAATTCTATATTGAGAGGAATTACCTTTCATGAATGAGAGAATACTTCTAGAAAATATCAGTTATACAAGTGGACTAAAATCCCTAAAGAAAAATTCAAAATTAATTGTTAAAATATCCATCCATATTCTGCTCACAAGAGACATTTAAACACAAACCATACAAAATAAAATATAAGGATAGTAAGAATTATATTACAAACTATTAAATAAGTCAGTAGAGCTATATAAGAAATAAGAAAAAGTCACAGTGAAAAATGATGAAAGTTTACATTTACTCTGAAGCTATGATAGTTTCAAATTTGGACATATCTAAAATCACATCCCCCAGAGGAACATCTGGGCAGCCCCTCTGCCCGCGCGGAATGCTGAGCAGGTGAGCTGCATGCGCACCCCGACTGGATCACTGAGTTGGGGAGGAGCTCGGCCCACAGAGGAACATCTGGGCGGCCCCTCTGCCTACCTGGAACTCTGGGCAGGTGAACTGTGTATGCGCCCCGACATGGATCTCCGAGATGGGGAGGAGCTCAGCCCACAAAGCAGCATCTGAGCAGCCTTTTGAGTGGAACTCTTGGCAGAAAGCTTAAGGGACATTCTTCTGAAGAGAAGGAGGCCATTGGAGCAGCTTTGCAATGGACCTTTGCCTGGTGAGCTGCCTGGGTAATTTATAGCTCAACATTTTGAATCTGATATCCAAAATGGAAAAAAAGAAGAATAAAATGCAGTCTGAGAACTCAACCCCACCCATAACAAGTCCTGGATGTGATGACATAGGGGAACTAGGAAGCCACATACCTGCAAATTCTGAAACCATTGCATTCGAAATAAAGAAACATCTCCATCAGGCCATAGAAGAGATTAAAGCAGAAATAAGCCACATAATTGCAATTTCTGAAACGATTACGTCCAAAGTAATGAAACAACTCCATCAGGCCATAAAACAGATTAAAGCAGAAATAAGTCAAATACCTGCAATTGCGGAAAAGATCACATCCGTAGTAAAGAAAGAACTCCATCAGGCCACAAAAGAGATTAAAGCAGAAATAATCTGTCAGACAAAAAATGAAGTGAAAACTACAATGGAAGAAATGTTCTGCACACATAGAGAAGAAATAGATAAAAAAAAATAGAAGAAAATAGAAAACAAATGGAAACGTTACAAGAGCAATTTAGGAATGAATTACCACAAATGAAACAGGTCCAAAGAGATTGCCAGGAATTGAAAACTTCCACTGAAAGCTTGCAAAACCACTTAAATGAAGCTGAATATAGAATTTCAGATCTTGAAGACAGCATGGCAGCTAATGAGTGTGAAAGGAAGGATCTCATAAAGTCATCAAGGATCCAAGAAAAATCAATCCAACAGCTGCAAGATAAGGCAAAAAGAAATAATATCCAAGTAATAGGAATCAGTGAAACAGCAGGAGACAACACAAATGATATAAAAAGAATATTTGCTGAAATAATAGCAGAAAATTTCCCAAACATGGTAAAAGATACTGAAGTACAGTTAATCGAGGCATATAGAACTCCAACGAGCCATAACCCAAAGAAAACCACACACAGACATATAATAGTCAAGATTCCAGACATCCAGCAAAAGAACACAATATTAAAAGCTGCTAGAGAAAATAAACAGATCACCTATAAAGGAAAGCCCATCAGAATCGCAGCAGACTTCCCCACGGAAACCATGAAATCAAGAAGAGCTTGGAGCAAGGTATTACAGATTCTGAGACAAAACAGCTTCCAAACCAGAGTGATGTATCCTGCAAAACTATCCTTCAAATTCAATGGAGAAATAAAATACTTCCATGACAAAGAACAACTGAAGAACTTCATGAGTACCAAACCAGCATTGCAAAAAGCACTAAAAGATATTCTATTTTTTTTTCTGGTACCGGGGATCGAACTCAGGACCTTGCGCTTGCCAGGCAAGTGCTTATGCCACTGAGCTATACCTCCAGCCCCTAAAAGATATTCTAGACAGAGAAAAAAGTGACCACAATCTCAAGAACAACAATAGAAAGGAACCTTCAAACAGAACAAGGAAGTAAACAGATAGCAAAAGTAGGAAAACAACAACAAGTAAATAGCATGACTAGAATAAGCCAACATATAACCATTATAACCATTAATGTAAATGGCCTCAATTCACCAGTCAAAAGGAAAAGATTGGCAGACTGGATTAAGGAACACAATCCAACGATATGCTGTATACAGGAAACACATTTTACTCAAAAGGAAATCCACAGGCTGAAAGTTAAAGGATCAAAAACAATGCAACAGGTTCCCAGAATAAAGCAGGTGTAGCTATTATGTTTCCAGACAATGTAAACTTCAAACCAAAAACAATCAAAAGAGATAAAGAAGGCCATTACATACTAGCTAGGAGAAAGCTGCAAGAGGAAGAGGTAACAATCCTAAACATTTATGCACCAAATAATGGAGCACCAAACTTTACAAGTCAAATCTTAACAGACGTGAAAAATCAAATAATTAATAACACTATTGTAATAGGGCACCTAAACACCCCTCTGACACAAAGAGACAGGTCAACTGGGCAGAAACTCAGCAAAGAAATAACAAACCTGAACCAAATGGGTGAACAAATGGACTTAGTAGTTGTATACAGAGTGTTCCACAACATCACACATTTTTCTCTGCTGCACATGGGTCTTTCTCTAAAATTGACCACATTCTAGCTCATAAAGCATATCTACCTAAATGCAAAAGAATTGAAGTTATCCCATGCATATTATCTGACCACAGTGCAATGAAACTGGAAATTAATGACAAAGAGAACTCCAAAAACTGCATAAACACTTGGAATTTAGACAACAACCTCCTCAATAATCAGTGGGTCACACAAGAAGTTAAAGAAGAAATTAAAAAATACCTACAAACAAATGAAAATGCAAATACAGTGTACTGGAATCTGTGGGATGCAATGAAAGCAGTCCTCAGAGGGAAATTTATAGCGATGAACTCATACATAAAGAAAATAGAAAGACAGCAAATAAAGAGGCTAATGCTACACCTCAAACTTTTAGAAAAAGAGCAACAAGCCAAACCAAAAGCCCAAAGAAGGGAGGAGATTATAAAACTCAGGGCAGAAATTAATGTAATTGAGATGAAGAAAACTCTATAAAAAATAAGTGAATCAAAGAGTTGGTTTTTTGAAAGAATAAATAAAATTGATAAACCCCTCGCCAACCTTATCAAAAAAAGAAGGGAAAGAACTCAAATTCATGCAATAAGGAATGAAAAAGAGGAAGTCACTACAGATCCAAAAGAAATACAAAAGATCATTAATACCTACTTTGAAAATCTTTATTCCCATAGGATAGAAAATTCAGAAGAAATGGACAGATTCCTAGAAAGGTACAAATTACCAAAATTGAATCAAGAAGACTCAAAAACCCTGAACAACCCAATATCAATTAATGAGATTGAAAACGTCATTAAAAACTTACCAACAAAGAAAAGCCCAGGCCCTGGTGGATTCACAGCAGAATTCTATAGAACATTCAGAGAAGATTTAATGCCAACACTCCTCAAACTCTTCAGTGAAATTGAAAAGGGAGCAACTTTCCCTAATACATTTCGGGAGGCAAGTATTATACTGATACCAAAACCAGAAAAAGACCCAACCAAGAGAGAGAACTATAGGCCAATCTCTCTAATGAACATAGATGCAAAGATACTCAACAAAATACTAGCAAATAGATTACAGCGAATCATAAGGAAAATTATACACCACGACCAGGTTGGATTTATCCCAGGAATGCAAGGATGGTTCAATATTCGTAAATCAATTAATGTAGTGCATCATATCAATACAGCCGAAGACAAAAACCATATGATCATCTCAATAGATGCAGAGAAGGCTTTCGATAAAGTCCAACATGCATTCATGTTAAAAACCTTAGAAAAAATAGGAATAGATGGCCTCTACCTCAATCTGATCAAAGCCATCTATGACAAACCAACAGCCAACATCATACTAAATGGACAAAAACTGAAAACTTTCACTTTAAAGTCAGGAACAAGACAAGGATGTCCATTATCACCACTCCTATTCAATATAGTTCTGGAAGCATTAGCCAGAGCAATTAGACAAGAGAGAGAAATAAAAGGAGTAAGGATAGGAAAGGAAGAAGTTAAACTATCACTATTTGCAGATGACATGATACTATACATGGAGGACCCCAAAAACTCCACAAGAAAACTCCTGGAATTAATTGACAAATTCAGCAGTGTAGCTGGATACAAAGTCAACACCCAAAAATCAATAGCATTCCTATACATGAACAACAAACAGACTGAGAGAGAAATTGAGGAAACCATACCTTTTACAATAGCATCCAAGAAATTGAAATATTTAGGAATCAATCTAACAAAGAATGTGAAAGATTTATTCAGTGAAAACTCCAGCACTCTGAAAAAAGAGATCAAAGAGGATTTCAATAAATGGAAAAACACCCTGCTCCTGGTTAGGAAGAACCTTGTGAAAATGGCCGTACTACCAAAACTGTTTTACAGATTCAACGCAATTCCCATTAAACTACCATTAGCATACCTCACAGATCTAGAGAAAATATGTCTCAAATTCATCTGGAACCAGAAGAGACCCAGAGTAGCAAAAGCAATCCTGGGTAACAAGGACAAGTCAGGTGGAATCACAATCCCTGACCTGAAATTATACTACAAAGCTACTGTAATAAAATCAACCTGGTACTGGCTAAAAAACAGACGTACGGATCAATGGAACAGACTGGAAGATGCAACCACAACAAAAAACCCACTCAGCTACCTAATATTTGACAAAGGGGCCAACCAAACTCACTGGAGAAAAGATGGCCTGTTTAATAAATGGTGCTGGAAAAACTGGCTTGCCTCTTGCCGAAAACTGAACATAGACCCAAGTTTATCACCATGCACCAAACTCAGGTCAAAATGCATCACAGATCTCAACATTAAACACTTCAAAGAATCAACAACTGGAACGTCATCCTACTGAAAAGTTTTTGCATATCTAGAGACATGACTAGCAGAGTAAAAAGAAAACCCACAAATTGTTGAAAAATCCTAGCTGGCTGTCCCTCAAAGGTCTTCTATCTAGAACATATAAAGAATTAAAAACATGAATCTCCCCAAAGTCAAAGAGCCAATCCTAAAATGGACACCTGAGATGAATACATACTTCTCAGATAAAGAAATACAAATGGCAAATAAATATATGAGAAAATGTTCCACATCTTTAGTCATTCGAGAAATGCAAATAAAAACAACATTGAGATTTCATCTCACCCCAGTAACATTGGCCAGTATTAAAAAATCACCCAATAACAAATGCTGGCGAGGCTGTGGAGAAATAGGGACTCTACTGAACTGCTGGTGGGATTGCAGACTGGTGAAACTACTGCAGAAAGCAGTTTGGAGATTTCTCAGCAAAGTAGGTCTACAGGTCCCATTCAAACCAGCTGTTCCCCTTTTGGTATTTTCCCAGAAGATCTGAAAACATCATATCACTCTGATATATGTGCACCCATGTTTATAGCAGCACAACTTGTAATAGCTAAATCATGGAAACAACCCAAATGTCCATCCACAGAGGACTGGATTTAAAAACTGGCATTTTTATATAATGGAATATTACTCAGCTATAAAGAGGGACAGATTTGTTGGCCTTTGTAGGCAAATGGTCACAATTAGGCACCATACTCATAAGTGAGATAAATCAGAGGTACATGTGCAAGCACCGTATTGTGTCACTTGTGTAAGAACCTGAGGGTGGGAATATAAACTAAGAGACATGAAGGAAATCTGTTCAAAAGTAAAGAACAGATGGATGAGGGAAAGGAGAAAAGAAAGAAGCAAAAATGTATGTATGTCTGTATGTACGTATGTACATATGTGCAGGATGGCTAACATGGTTCTACTATTGTCTTATGTCACTTAATGGTAAGGAATAGTTGATGACTGGTTGTTTGATCGATCATGTATGTCTATATGTGTTTTCCTGAGCATACACTTTGAAGTTATCAATATGTAATGCAACAACTATTGTTGGTTTCCTGTTGCTTTGTCTATAATTCAATTTTGATTATACTGTTATAGTGCTACTTTGTGTCTCTTTGTTAATGCTTTCCTCTTTTTTTGTTGATGTAGCTCTTTTTCTCTCACACTTTAAAAAAATTATATTAAAAAAAGGAAGGAAGGGATAATTATCTATGTATGTATGTATGTATATGGAACATATCTAACTTGGTTGTACTACTGACTTAGGTCACTTTATTGTAAGGAATAGTTGATGATTATTTGTTCGATCAATTTTGCATGTCTATATCTGTCTTCCTGAGTATACACTTCGAAGTTATCAATATGTAATGCAACAACCATTGTTGATTCCCTGTCACCTTGTCTGTACCTCAGTTTTGAATGTACTATTCTAATGCTACTTTGTGTCCGTTCGTTAATATGTTTTTGTTCTTTTACTTTTAAAAGAAAAGTGAAAAAAAAAATCACATCCCCAAATATATGAAGGAAAACATGACTAACACATTAAATAAAGACATTTACTTTACAAATTAATAATGGTTAAATGATGAGAAGCACAGCACTGAATAGATTACTTTATCCTTTCCTTAAAAGTAAACATATTTCTGCTGAATAGGTCAATATAGTAGATTTAGAAATACATATAGAATAATGTTGGCCTGTGGACAGATAAAGCCTGTAGACTGTTTTGTACTGTCTGCAAATTTTTAAAATTCTTAAATAGTTCAAAGAAAATTAAAACAATAATATTTTACATTTGCCTTCCTTACTTTTCTCTCATTGCTGAGACAAAATACCCAACACCCAAAATTAACAAAGAAAAGGTTTATTTAGCTAATATCTGTGGAGGTTTCAGTCCATAATCAGCTGGCTCACTATTGTTTCATGTCACTTTATTGTAAGGAACAATCAATGATTAGTTGTTTAATCAATCTTGTATGTCTATTTGTGTTATCCTGAACATACACTTTGAAGGTATCAATGTGTAATACAACCATTGTTAATCCTCTGTCACCTTATCTGTAATTCAGATACTGTTCTTGTGCTACTTTGTGTCTGTAGCACAAGATACTGTTCTTGTGCTGTTTTGTACTGTTCTTGTGCTACTTTGTGTCTGTAGCACAAGATACTGTTCTTGTGCTACTTTGTGTCTGTTTGCTAATGTTTTCCTTCTTTTACTTTTAAAATTAAAAAAAAAAAACAGCTGACTGGAAGGCAGAGTGGCAAAGGGCACAGAGGCAACAGTTCCCGAGGGCGGAAGACAGCAAAAGCAGAAAGAGCAAAAAGCAGGGGAGTGCAAACCTCTTTTTCTCCTTACGGTCGCTACATTGTGTCAAGTTGGGGAGTCTAGAGGTTTGGCTAAGTGACCCAGCAGGGAGCCAGGGTGCTTACTCAGAATCTTAACATTGTTGACTGCAACCAACTCTGAAACAGCTGCCCCAGCAGCATAGTGAATATAAGAACATAAAATGACAAGAAAATGTTCATTATTTATTACTAAAAGAAAAAAATCAGTCCATAAAATAGTAATCATGATTGCAATAAAATTCACATGTAGATGTTTGAATGTAATCATAGTAAAGGTGAAAGGTATTATGATAATCATATGGGACACTCAGTAAGCTTGAGGACTGTCAACCCCAGTATGAATGGAGAGGCTTCCACCGTTACCTTTCTTGGTGATGACAATCTCTGATGGTGCTGTTTCTGATTTGGGCTGAGAAGCTGAATCTGCCAAATCTCCATTATGAGGGCTTGCTGACATTTCAGGGTAAACCGGACCTGAGTCAGGACTATTGCTCACAGTCCCATCTGCAAAGAGAATCTGCAGAGAAAACAAAGCCCTCAGCATTCTCAGAAGCGAGGGAATTGTAGCCTCGCAATAAGCACTGTGTGTGAGATGGAAACAGGTTTAAAATAATCCAAAGGAGAAGGGCTGATGGCAGGCCTCAAGACACACACCTCAGAGCATGTTATTGGAGCTCAGAGGCGATTGCTTAATAGCTAGCAAGTTAGGATCTTATACATTCCATTTACATTCTGTTTTCTGTCTTTTGTTGGATAACTCTTGAATTTTTTTCTGTTCCTCACCTTTATCCTATGTAATTGGAAAACTGTCTACTCTTTTTCAATTATTCAAATGACTGCATTTAATTTTTTTTTTTTTGAGACAAGGTCTCACTGTGTAGTCCAGACTGGCCTTGAACTCACTATGTAGCCCAAATTGGCCACAACCTCTCAGTTATCCTCCTGCCACAGCCTCCTGAGTTCTGGGAGTACAGGCGTGTGCCACCACACGCTGCTAAAATTTTATCACCTATTTAAATGTCTAGTTTCTACTAGTGTCTATCTACTATGTATCATAACTCTGGGTGCTGTGGATATATCCGTCAGTATGTACAACCTTCCAGTGAACAAGACAAGGAAGCCTAATGCCAGTCTGGTTCTTATTCTTATATGGGGAACTGGAAGCTTTGGAAAGTTTCTATCTCTGGAGTCCTAAAGTTGAAAAATGACTTATTTATAAGATCCTTTAAAGATCAATTAGCATCAGTCCTGATTGGTACTTGGTTGCTCCTTTTAATCTGAATTATTTTTTGAGTGCCAGGAATTTTCTTATATTATGATTATTTATTATTATCTTTTATTATTTCTTCTGTATTATTTTTGTCTTCTTGAAATTCTAATACATAAATCCCTTTTCCACATATTTAAATGTTTCTCTCCCTCATAATCCACCTCTCCTGGCACTTGATCCTTCAAAATTACTTTTAACTTCTAGGAACTCTTGATTTTTTCCATAGCAATTTAAAATATTTTATTTCATGGAGTTTTAAATTCTCAAGTATTTACCTTTATTAATTTTACTTATGTTTAATTTTTTTGTTTGAGTATTTACTCTTAATATTGGGTGATTTAAGAAAAACTTCTAAAGAGCTTTATACTCCTATTTTCATGAGGTTGCACTCCCTTTAAGGTTGATGCTTCTTGGTGCCCTGACCTTACTTCTCCCTGGGACCCTTTTTCATTCTTGGCAGTATAGTGTCTTTTCGTAATAGTGCTGTCTTGCGATCGCTGAGGAATTGTAGATAGCACTTAGGGTTCTGTGTTTTCTAGTCTCTGGTTTCTAACTTCCAAGAAGCAGTGTCTTACCTCTGGAACTACTGATTTTCTGAGCACAGAGGTGATAATCTGTTAAAACCTCCACCTTGACAAAAGGTTTTTCTTTTGTGTGTGCTTTAACTTGTGTTCTTGTTTCTCCATTGGTTTGATCCTAACTTGTATTTTCTAGGAATTCTTCAAACATTCTGACCTAATGATGATATATTTTGGGGTTTTCCAATGCTGTTACCAATTCATTATTTAAAAGTATTTTTATGTGATTTCCAAGTACCCTGAGAGGCATGGGAGATAAAAACCGTATTACAATGCCACGTTAGATCATGCCAAGAAATGACCTCTCTTTTATATTTCAGCAAGGGAACGTAGATTATATAATATATTCTTTTACTTGTGTGGATCCGTCCAACATGTACTTGACCACAGTGCCTTGACTGGTGATAACTCTGGACGCCTCCTGCTCGATAGGTGGCATCACTGTTCTGTAGAGCCTGTAGTGCTTCATCCTCCGCGGGTAGCTCTGACGGATCATGATTTCCCAGATGGGTTCTTCATCCACAAGACGTAGACCTGAAGAAATAAAAGGAATAAAGCTGTTCTGTGAATGGGGTAAACTGTGGGGCTGGCAATTTATTTTATTGCTTGTTTTCATTCTTCTGTTTGCACTTGAGTAAAAAGGGAGTTTTCATGCCTTGACATGTGGCCCAGAAAACTGGTTCTTTGTTGAGCTGTAACACACTTAAATGTAGTATGTCATTTGCAAGCCCATGATGAGTACTTTCTCCATGAACATGTCTGTCTCTGGAAGGAAGTCCAGAAAAGCTCAGGGTAACCATCTCAGATGTTTGTTTTTTTCTCTGTTGCTGCCTGCCTCTCATTTCTGAATAAATTCTTGCCACGAGATAGACAATGCTATCCTGCCATCACCTGGTGGTCTAGAGCACATCCCAAGCCATCCATCACTTTTAAAAGTTAACATAACCGCTTCGTCTCTAACCAGACCCAGATTCTTCTCAATGTTCTCTGATTTGGCAGTTGAAGCTAAAGAACACATAATAAGCTTCATCAAAAAGAAGAAAGTACTGTGGAGAAATTCTGGTGTGTTGTATCTAACCAGTTTTTGCTAACTGAATAATTTCCTCTTAATTATAATGTGGTTCATTAGAGCTGAAAAATCTTAAATGAAGGAATAAAGATATAATGATGGCATTTGAAGCACTGTGTCAGGCTGGTGGGAAGTACTTTTAGTGGTCTTGTGAGCAAATACTTAGTGGGGTGGTTTACAACCCCCTCCAGCCACAGAAGTAATAATAATGATAAAAATATTTATTGAGATTGTTTTACTTATTAATGTGTTTACTTAGTTCACCTTAACAAGGTTTTAGCGATTTTCATTTTTCAGTTTTAAAATAAAGAAATGGAGGCTTGGAGATGTAAGTTCCCTATAACCATGGAGCAGGTAAGTGGCAGAGCTGAGAT
This sequence comes from Dinomys branickii, assembly GCA_004027595.1. Classification (NCBI taxonomy): domain Eukaryota; kingdom Metazoa; phylum Chordata; class Mammalia; order Rodentia; family Dinomyidae; genus Dinomys; species Dinomys branickii. The sequence continues at coordinate 515 of PVLD010018598.1, read as the reverse complement.
TTAAATAATTTTCTTACAAACCTCCATCACCAACACACGCAAAAAACAACAAAGTCCCACAGTAAAACAACCCTCACACTAACATTGAACAATATATTCAGGATTAGATATTATTTCTCATTGGATTAAAACATCTTCTAGGAAAAAATTCAAGTCTAAACTCTTTATCTTCTGCCATAGTAACTTGCCATCTCTCTACGTCCAATGTAGAAGACATTGAAGACTTTGCTGCTTTGGTATTTATGTTATAATTCTATGCATACACAAATTAGGGTATGCATAATACATGGAAGACTTTTATTTATTTATTTATTTATTATTTTTTTAAAAAAATAAAAGTACAAAAACATATTAACAAACAGACACCAATTAGCATAAAAAATAGTACAATCACAACTGATCTATAGACAAGGTGACATGGTCTCAACAGTGGTTATTGCTTTATCCATTGATATCTTCGAAGTGTAAATATATGAACCCATATACAGACATGCAAAATTGGTCAGACCATTAAT
>PVLD010018597.1:0-38596 GCA_004027595.1 Dinomys branickii | reverse complement strand
TCCGCTCCCGGTGGCGTTTGGGGCCCTCCGCGCGGCCCTCCCGACACGCGCGAAACATGGGATTGCCAGGCGTCTCCGCTGCTAACAATCCGATCTCTGTCGGGAGTCGCCGGGGGTCTGCGCCGGCTCGGGAGGCGGGAGGGATCGAGCTGTCCGTGCTCTCAGGGCGCTAGGACCCAGTAAATCTTTCTCTCCACTCCTGGCGCTTGGGGCTCTCCACGCGGCCCGCCCGACACGCGCGAAACGTGGGATTGCCGGGCGTCTCCGCCGCTAGCAAGCCGATCTCTGTCGGGAGTCGCCGGGGGTCTGCACCGGCTCGGGAGGCGGGAGGGACCGAGGCAGCCGCGCTCCCACTGCGCTTGGACCGAGCCAAGCTTCTTCCCCGCGCGGATCGTCCCTGGCTCCCAGCGTCTGGGGCTTTCCCACGTCTCGCCCCGGCAGCCTGGTCCGCCCTACCACATCTCCCCCGGCATCTCAGAGAAATACGCCCAGTTTAAACTTCCCAGCCGTGGTCCCGGCATTCACGCTCGCCAAGTCTGTCTCGAGCTGGTGGTGTTTATTAAGGAGGTTCGCTCCCTTGCTGCTCACCTGGTCGCCATCTTCCCCCCAGTTCTGAGGATCTTACCATCTGGGTTTCTTTTGTTTTCTATTGGAAGCAGAGATCTTCAAACAGCTCAAGGCCATCTCAGCCCCCATTAACAGCACAGGTAGTTTTCAGGGTACCTGAACATAAAAACACAAATATTAGTTTCCCATCTATTCATGGCAAACACTAACATGTACTCTGTCTCCTAGGACTCATCACATTTGGTAAAATAATATAAACCATCTGTAACTTAGGCCACAGAGTAAGATTAAATTTACCATGTTATGCCACTCAGTGTAACTATCATGATGCTTGTTTTGTGTTTAATCCAGTGGGCAATCAAAGATGCAAAGCAATGATTAAAATCCAGTTGGGCAGTAATAAATTGATAATTGGAAATTTGAAAATATTTTCAATATGAGTTAAAATGTGAGCATCGTAGTTTGCAGACCAGAGAAAGCACTATGAATTAATTTATGAAGGTCATACAGTTACAGTAAGGGTGTAAGTATGGTTAGTAGTAAGAAAACAAAAGGCTAAATTCAGGGCAAGTGACTGTAAGCACCATGGCATATGATATACATATATGTACACATATATATGATATATACACTTCCAAATCCCAGGAAAATGTAAATATCTGGAATATAGAAGTAATTATAAAAGTTTCATGACTTCTCTTATTCAGAAGTGAATCTCATATTTTTACTTTTTCATCCCACTGCTAATTAAATCAGCCTTCCATCATTCGAATTCCAAATCCCTGGGTGAATAATCTAATTAATTCACTTTGACAGTACTGACCCATTGCTTGATTTAGCTGTTCAAAGTCCACAAAGTGGTTCTGTTCTATATTCTTTGAAGGGGATATAAGGGGGAGCATTTTTGAAAATGAAATGGCTTGGGAGTTGTACATTGCAGACTGATATGCTCTTTAGAAGGACAGTAGCAGATAAGACTAGAAATTTGGACATGAATGAGAATATGAAAGACTATTATTACAGTTACTATTACTACACAACAGTCTTTCCAATCTTAGTAATGTAAAACAACTCCTTTTCCTGTTCCTATATTGCATAAGTCAGGAATTCTGACACAGTACCTTAGAAACACCTTTCTTCTATTACATGGCTTCTGAAGACTCCGGTGGAAAGAAACATTGATTGAGGGTGACTCATTGGTTAGGGGATTGAATTATCTGAAAGCTGTTTGCCCAAATAATTTGTGGTTAGCAGGTACTGGCTATGGGATGAGACCTCATTCAGATGCCATACACAGCACATATACATGGCTATTTGAACTTGCTCTATTACTCTTTTAATAGAAAATTATTTAGAGGAAAATGAAAAATTGCAAAGTGTTTTCATCATTTGTTATATGAAAATAAAGTTATGCATAATATTTTAAAATTTCTGAAAATGACTATAAAAGTGCTGAAAAACAACTAGAAATTAAAGTGCATCAATCAGTCTAAAATTTTAAGTACTAATAATTATAAGGAAAAAAATAATAATAATTATAAGGAAAAAGTGTTAACTCCCTTTCTGTATAAATAAATACATGTAAAATAAAAAAATACAATAGCTTTTAAATTTATTTATCAACTGGAAAAAATGAAAAATTTAAACTTTATTTTTATTAATATGTTTGTAGTACATTCATCATGCAGAATTTGTTCATGTATATAACACATCTTAATTCTCTTGTGTCATCTTTCCATCCCTCCTTCCTCAAATTGTCCTCTTTCCATCCCGCCTTTCCATCTCTCCTCCTTCCAATTGTCAAGCATGTAAGAAAAAAGGCTCAGGCAAGCTCAGGCCTAGATATGCTACGCTCAGGCATAGCATATCTATGCTCAGGCAAACATAGATATTTTGGGCGACAGTATAGAGAATGCATTATAATTTATATTGGAAATATTCTGTAGCACATCATATTAAATGCTATGAATTTACCATCTGGAAATCTTCAGACTCAAAAATGCATATAGAAAGTGTCTTCATTACTTTTCTCTCATTGCTGAGACAAAATACCTGATGCCCAAAATTAAGGATGGAAAGGTTTATTTAGCTCACAGTTTGTGGAGATTTCAGTCCATACTTGTCTGGCTCCAAGGCACAGTGGTCCATGTCAGAGCGCAAACATTCATGGTGGCAGTGCACAGCAAAAGCAAGCAGAGCAAAAAGGGAGGAATGGCGGCAAAGCAGCCTCATTCTCTCCCATACATGCGCAAACTATCCACCCCTGGGTGCGTGTAGCACTCACACGCATAATCCCAGTATTGGACTGTGGATCATTCAAATATCTAGAAGCCCACCCCATGACTGCATGAGGATTTGGGGGACATGCAGACACAAACCATAACAGAAAGTCATTCAAAACAGCATGGTTTGTATTACTGAAAAATTACAACAATTTGTCCTTCAAAAAAGTAAGGAATTGTCTAAGCTGAAGAGAGAATTGTTTTATATACACTGTCACAAAATAATTTTGTATATCTGTTTCTGTTAAGAAAGTAATATGTCCAAAATAAGAATATTATGGAAGGGAAAACCAACTTATAGAACATCATAAAGTAATTTTGTAAATTGCTGATAGAAAATCGTTCATAAAAGACTAAAGTATCTAGGAAAAAAGCCTTAACTAAGAAATGAGACTGAGATGGAATGAGGGGCGGAAAGGGAACTGAAAAGAATTAAGGTGTGTTGTGTACATATTCCAGCTCCCCAGTGAATGCTATTATTATGCTTCATACACATGTACAAATAAAAGTTTTTAAATGAAATGCATATTTAAGAAATTATTAACATTTAAATGAAACAGTCACCTTGGCTATTTATCCATTCATCAGATAAACTCCAATATTGAGTACTTGCTTTGTGGCACATAAATTTTATGGGTTGTGATGCAGCAAAGAAGAAATCACAGCCATAAATTGAAAAGGCAAGGTGGGTGTGTCTAAGCCAGCAGGATATTGACTCTCCTGAGACACGTCTCTTTAGCTCTTTGTCGGGAAGTCAGAAAGCTAGCAGAGAAGGAAATGGGGAGGGCTGATGGGATGGTAGGGGAATGCATTTCCATTATGAAGAACTAGGAGCAGAAAATATTGGCTAGAGGATTAATAGTCTCTGGGACTCAAAGGAGTTCTTTCATGGTTTTGTGAAATGAAGCTGTAAAAAAGCTGGGGTTTGTGTTGGCAGAGCACAGAAAAGAACTAAAAGGGATTTTAAGAAGGAAAGTGACTTTGAGTGCCTTTCAGGATGTTCAGTAAATGAAGCAAAGATTTGTATTTATTTGAAATTATTTCTGGTTCCATGGCCCGGCTTATAAGCATCAGAATACACAGTACAAGGCACGACTACAGAATCTCAATTTAGGGAGCTGGCAGAGACTTCACAGAAAAAAATGACATCTCAACTCACTTTTAATTAAAGATACATATCGAAGAGAGGATAGAGATACCAGGGAGAATGATGCATTTTAAAGAGCACAAGAAAACTCTGTAAAATGTCTTAAATCAGATAACAGAAATGTAGTCTGTGAAGAAAACTGTAGTTTAGGAAGTGAGAAGGCCATGATATCATCTTAGACATGGATTTCAGTATGCCATGGGGATTATGTTTGAGGCTTAAACCAAGTAAGGGCCCTTAAATCTGGGGGCTTGGGGAGAAAAATAAAAGCTTAACATTAGAGAAGTGTTCTTCTATTTTTTCATGGGTACTGTACAGTACAGTAATTTGTTCATAGATTAGAAAACTCAATATTGTGAGCATGTCCATTCTTCCCAATTTAATCCACAGACTAAAGGTAATTCCACTCCAAATCCCAACATGCTGTTTTGTTGACATTAACACATTTATTCCAAAATTCGTATGGAAAAGAAAAATACTTAGATTAGCTAATAATAATGAAGAACCACAAAAATGTTACAGAACTCATACTTTCCTTTTACAAAATTTCCTAAGGATTTATAAAAATATGGTATTAGGTAAAGAATATACACACAGATTTATGAAACAGAATAGAAAGACCAAAAATAGATTTATACAAAGTAAATTAAATTTTTCCATGTGGAAAAACAATTCAGGGAAGAAAAGACAGTCTTTTCATAACAAATGGCTGAAATATTTGTACATTCATGTGCAAAAAGGTGAACTTAGACACAGACTTTGTATTTCTTACAAACATACTCAGAATAGATCATTGATCTAAATATAAAATGAAAAACTATAAATCCTCGAAGAAAATCTATGTGTCCTTGGTACAGTGATGAGTATTCAATTACATTCAAAGAATGTTCCATGAAAGAAAACAATTAATGAATTGTATGTACCCTCAAGGTCTATTCACTCCCACCCCAACAAGCCCCACATGTCAATATAATTAGCTTGGGAATGCAGATTTCAGTATTTTACCTTTGGTGAATACAAACGGTCATAGAAAAAGGCAACCCAAAGAGTGGAAGATAATATTTGCAAATCATATATTTGACAAGAGATTACTATACAAAGTATATAAAGAATTCCTACAAATAAATAACAAAAAAGATTCAAAAGTAACAGAGGACTTGAATATAGTTCTCCTAAGAAGACATAAATGTGACGAATAAGCACATGAAAAGATCCTAGACATCACTAATCATGAAGAGATGCCAATCAAAACGACAGGAAGACATAAGAAAGTAGTATTGCTCAGAATGTGAAGACATTGGAGCACTTGTGCATAGCTGAGCAAAATGTAAATGTTGCAACCACTATGTAGAACAGTTTGACAGTTCCTTTGTATACTGAAGATAGAGTTACCAATTCCATTTAGTCTAGCTGTGTGGTCCAAATAGCTAAAAGCAAAAACTCAAACACAGAGATGTAGACCCTTAATCACATCAGTGTAAGTGCGCTGCCCAAAAGGTGGAAGCAACCCAGATATCCACGGAGAAATGAATGAATAAACAAAATGTGATATTTATACACAGTAAAATATTGTTCAGCCTTTAAAAGGAAGAAAATTCTGAGTCAAAATACAGGATGAGTGAACCTTGAATACATGTTAAATGAATAAGCCAGTCACAAGAGATAAAGATTGTAAGATTGTTCTTATGTGAAGTATCTAGAGTAATCCAGCCTATAAACACAGAAAGTAGATTGGTGGTTGCTAAGGATTGGGAAAATAGGAGAAATGGGGGGTTATTGTTGAATGGGTACAAACTCTTGCAAAATGAAGCTCTGAAGATGAATAGTGGTGATGGTTACTTAACTCTGTCACTAAACCACATACTTTAAAATGGTTAAGATGACAAATATTATGTTGCATGTATTTCAGCCAATTCAAATACATTTAAAAGTTAAAATTGTTTTGTTAAAGGTATCATTATGAGAATAGACTTGGAGAGAAAATTTTTCCAAAAATATGTATTTGATAAAGGGCCTGTATCCAAAATATTCTTGAAGCTCAACAATGAGAAAACAACACAATTTTAATGAGCAAAGGATATGAATAGTTACCTTGGTATAAGCACGTACATTCTTAAAAGATTCCCGCACTTGTATGCCACTAAGGAAAGGCAAGTTAAAATACAAGAAAGGTGGAAGCACATATTGTTGGCATTTTTACAATTTAAAAAGTGAGCATAACAACCACTGGCAGAGATGTAGGCAATATGAGCTCTTATTGCTGACGGAAATGCAAAGAATATTGCTACTTTGGAAGATAATTTGGCAGTTTCTTACAAAAATGAACAGTCTGATCACACAAACACTCTTTTCGGTATTTGCTCAAATGAACTGAAAATTGTGCCCACATAAGGGTAGTAATCTGACTTGAGGACAAATACCCTGACTGCGCTGTAGAAAAAATTATCTTCAACAAAACAGCATTCAACCCTTTATCTGATATAGGGCTCAGATCCAAATTTACCTGAGTTACAGAAGTCCTGAACAGGAAAGAAGGATACAAACAACTCAAACTGGGCATGGTGGTCCATGCCTGGCACTTGGGCTGAGGCAGGAGGACCACCTTGAGTTTGAGGCCAGCTTGGACTAGATTGTGAGTTCAAGGCCAGGCTGAACTACATAGTGAGACCCTGTCTCAAAAAAAGTAAAATGAATCAAAAACTAGCAAACCAATAAGGTCCTTTCAACCCAGAAGAAACTTGCAAAATGTAAAGAATGTCCAGCTGTTTTAGAAAAAAGGGAAAATAAAGAGAAAAAAAAAAAAACTCCCTGTTCAGACAAGACCAGAAAAACCCATTAAGGAATAATTGAATAATTTATGTTGAGGAAAAAGAGATTCAAAAAAAGTTTTAAAATTAGTATAGTCAAAATATTCAGCAAGATTAAAAAATAAGAGAAACCATCAAGAATAAGGCTTTAAAAGGGGAGAAGTCAGATATATTTGAAAAGGAGCCAAACGGAGTTTCTGGAAATGAAAATAGTCTTTGCGTTTTTTAGAAGAATTCAACAGATAAATTGAACTGTAGGACACTAAGAGATCAAACCAGATGAGAACTGAAAATTACATTAATCAAGCAAAAAAGAAGCAATCACTTGAATAGGGCAGTGGTGGTGAGGTAGAAAGAAGTGGCAAAAATTTAAAAGTTCTCTTAAACATTAGAATTACTGATGCCAGCCTGAAAATACATTCCTGACTTAGAAGAGGAGCGTTGCAGCTGTGTTGTGAGCTGATCCTACAGCTCCTTCACAACACCTGGCACCTGCCCTGAAATGATGCTGTTCTTGTGCTATTGTTATCATTAAAGTTCATCAGCAATTACTGAACGCTGAAGAATGAGCTGGTGTGTTTCCTAATGTTTAAGACATGTGGAGCTTATCTTTTGTTGCCTTCTATCATCAAACTATTTCACAGAACAGCATGATGCTATAGAGTTGTTCTGTTTCTGCCCTAATACATAAAAATTGGCTGACATATGGGCTAAATCAGGTAGCTAAGAAAACATACATCATTATATGCAGTAATGTACTAAATGGTAAAGGAAGTTAATCAAATCAGCATTGTGGGGCAGAATTATTACATCCATGATGCTACACAGGTGTAGCAGGGACAGAAACAGCATAGTATTTCCTCACAGTGCTGAAACAATTTTAAATGTTCTGAAAGTACTTGAAAAGTGAAACAAAATTAAAGAGATGTAGTTTTAAAGCATTTTTTCAGACTATGCATGTGTTACTTTTTCTCCATGTTGAGACAAAAATACCTGACACCAAAAGTTAAAAAATAAAAGGTGTATTTCAGCTCACAGTTTGTAGAGGTTTGCAGTCCACAGATGGCGGTAGCTAGACAAGCAGGCCAAAGGCGCCAAAGCAGCAAGCAACAACAGCAGCCTGCCTCTCCCTTTGATCTCTCCCAGGCTACCTGCCTTTTGGGTGGCCTACCCACATGCGGGGCGGACCTTTCCATCACTCACATCATCCAGAACTACATAGACCAATTATTGGACTCACTTAAGGGTCACGTGCCCTCAGTCCTAGCATCACACACCCTCTTCCAGCCAGCTTTGCCACCCCCTGCCTATGACTACATGGTGCCTTGAGAGGACGTCTACATACAGGTCAGTATGGTTTAATAGACAAAATAAATGATTCTCAGCAAAATTACTGATTTTTATAAGGCTATGCAATGCTCAAAAGCGTGCAGCAAGAAAGTTTTACACTGCTGGTGGCAGAATACGTACACATTTAAAATAATATTTTAAGCAGGTAATAAGAAGCCTAAGAGTATTCTTGTTTTTTGACATGATAATTTAATCCCCAAGAATTTACTTTAAGAAGATTATAGAAATGAAGAAAAACATGCATTGAATTATTAATAATATCAAATTCACTGAACATAGTTGATATAGTTGATGAAAAGTAGTGGTCATAACAAACAGTTGCCATACTGGAATTCCATAAACAAAAATTCTACTAATAAATAATTATCAGTAAAGTGTGTGCACGACTGTTCTTCTCTTGCTCATCATCCTGCTGGACCCACTGGCCTCCATCCCCCTCCTGATCTGCCCTTTGGGAGGCTCACAACTCCAGGGTACGCCCTGCTGGTCCTCTCCTTCTTGTTTTCCGTTGGCTTTGACCCCTGAAGGTAACTGACAGGAGATCAAAGGATAGGAAGGGATAAGTGAGGTCAGTATATGCGTACTCCTATTTTAAAGGTTGACTGAGAAATTTTTGAATAAATAAACAAAATAAACAATTTTGTTTATAATGGTGTAAAAACAATATGCATTCACTAAAAAAATGCTTCAAATTTTTAATTTTGATCTTTTCCTGGGCCAGTGCTATGATTCTCTCCTATGATTTGAGGCAGTGATGACAGCATGTTGCAGTTCAGTGAGCCATGAGATCATGTGGGAGAATGACCCGTGCTCTATAGCACACTGCATTGCACGAGTTTTTTGGATTCGGGTACTTAACAGATTACATGAGCTATTCAGCACTTTATTCTAAAATGGCTCTTGTGTGACATGATCTTGCTCATTTACAGATTAATGTCTTCTGAGCATATGTAAGCTAGGCTAGCCTAACCTACATGTTTAGTAGGTTAAGTGTGGGTTAATCAGACATAACCCCATGAAAAGTTAGGAGCATCTCCTTATTTACGGTAGCTCCTCTAGCAAAAGCTGTACCCCTTGAAAGACTCATTTATCACAAAGCTGAATTTCTACCACAGCAGCCCCCACCAGGCTCCAGGAAAAGTACCATTCCCTTCTTTTTCACCTTGGGCGCTTTAGAGCCCTGGAGTTGATAGCCCTTGAGGGTCCAGCATCCCTGATTGTTCCTTGAACCCAACCACAGGACACTGTGAGCACTCCTGTGCGCTTTGCCTGATGCAAGTAGCCCAGAGTCCAGCTCTGGTGAATAGGTGAGAGAAGACCTGCCCCAGTCCAGGGTTTTCATTAATTGAAGAAGTCTTCCTCATTCTGAATTGAGCTAGCAAGACAATTTAGTTGATAGACTTAAATTCATCAGTCTGCTTCCTGAACTTTTGCAGGGATCACATTGGTATTTGGGCACACACACTTAATCTTTTATTTCCTCAGTAGTTAGCAAAGGGATGAGAAAGAGGGACGGTATTAATTGGTGACCTCCTCAGAATCCCCAGCAATTTATTCATCATTCTTTTACAATCATTAAATGCACGTGAACTAATGATAAAGGTTCTTGGTTATTTCACCTTTTGCTTTGTTTCATCCTAATTTTGGATAATAAAAGGCTTCATATTATTCTTAAGCAATAGGAGTGAATCTCTTGGAGAGTGTAGATCAAACAGCAAAGGAAGCAGACTGAATATCCTTTGGAGCACTGGTAACTCCCCTACACCAGGATTATAATGGTAGTTACTGAGTTCTATGTAGGACTTCCCTTTTCTTTCGTCCTGGAGTGCTAAAACAGTTGGCAAAATCAGTATCTGAGACCTTTATTGCTGTCTTCAAAATTTTACATTTTATACTTCTTTGTGGTACAGCATTAAGAATAGGCCACCCTAGTCTAGCAGATATTTCTTCTTAATATTAAAAGTTAATTAAAGATACCATTGCCTTTCTTATTTACTACCTCCTAAGCATTAGTCATTCAAACAGTTTTGAAGTCTTTTATTAGTAAATCTATTAATTCCACTTGAATAGATCCTTATTTCATGAGTCACTGTGCACTCTTCTTAAATGAAATAATTTCAGGGCAATAAGTTTAGGTGTCAATTTCTATTTTATCACTGTTGCTTGTGCTATTTTTAATATTATATTCATTATGTGATCTGTTAATAAAATTCTACTTAAAGTAAATCACGAACTCATTTCTCAGACTCCAGGAAAAACTGATATGTTATGCTGGCAATTTGTCAGCAAAGGGAAAATTTAGTTTGGATGTACTTCACACCATATGGTGAAGTATGATAATACTACTTAGGATTTAGGATGAAGTAGTCAAGGATGAATAAAGGATGTCTGTTAATTCTCCAAAAGTATATTCAGTACTTATCACATGTGAAGCACTGCACTCATTACTGGAGCCACATTTTCTGTCCTTTCATGAAGTCTTCAAGAAAAGATAAACATTAGTGGACCAGTCATGCAAATAATTGTATAATTATAAGTGGTAAAAATACTATAAATAAAGATGTACAATATAACCAGGGCTAACAAGAAAATATAGGAAACTTTGGTAAATAGCACAACAATCCTTTTGCTTCTTTCGTTAATAAAATTGTTCAGACTCCCACCTTTACCTCTTGCATCTAAGCTGAATCACCACATGAACTTATAATACTTGCAATCAGTTCTTTCTTTACATTTTATTTAAGGAAAATTATCTAAAGAAAACAAATTTTTCAACATTACAGACATTTTGATCCAGATACCAAGATACCTGAATTCTGTCCCTGGTCCTCCCCAAATTCCAACAAGAGACTTAAGAAACCTAACGTGACCCTGCAGAGCTTAGTTGTTCACTTATGAAGTGAAAGTGTTGGACCAGGTCACCACAAGGACTGTATCAGTATAAATAGGCTCTGGTTCAATAATTTGAGAAAGACTTTCTAATACTGTAGAAGCTATCATAGAGCAACTACAAGGATTCTGGTATTATGTGAATGGACAGAACTGGATTTCTTTAGTTCCTCATTAAAATACTATGTAATCACATAGCACAAATAAATTGGGAAGAACAGTCATTGTTTTTAATTTTGAATATAATATCTGCTTCCACAAGCCTATCTGTTCCTCAGAGTTGGTGCAGAATATACTAAATAAAAACTAGAAGATCAGTTATTAATCTGTACATAAGTAGTAGTTATCACAAAAGATTTTCCTCCTCCCCAGTAGAGTAAGTCAACCTGTTATACACACTTCTAGAACCATTCCATTTTCCCAAAACACACAGAGCATTGGTAATTACCTATTAAATAATTTCTTTCTCTTCCACTAACCACGGTATTTCATTCACTGATGATTTATTGGTTTTGCTACAGTAATGAACAACCAAAATTCTTGAGTCTTAGAATAACAAATCTATTTCATGTTCAAGATTATACATCCACTGAGAATTTGTCCAATAATCAGCAGAGCTCAGCTTGGTATGAATCCAGCCTGATGTTTGGGTTCACATTTTCTCCACGTATTTCTCATTCTGAGACCATGACTGAAGAAACCATGATGACATTAGGCACAGTTTTATAGTAAATGGCAACGGCACAAAGGGAAACAAACCCACAATACTTTTTATGCCTCTTACATTCTCATTGGTCAAAGTGGTCACATGAAGAAGCCTCAAGTCAGTGGACTAGTGTCCACCATGCTGGAGAGGGAAGAATGGGTTGCTGAACAATAATAAAGTCTGTGTGAGCAGACTCAGCACATAGCATATTACTTGGCAGAACAGCTTTTTAAAAAGAATATAGAGAATTGCAGACCACGACATTCATGTTGCCTACCTAGCCTGTGCTCTCCTGCCTATCTTTGAAAGAAAAATGTTCACCCCTTGCACGATAATAATACATAATAATATTACATGGTAATACATGATAATAACTTCCCATGGACTAGGGAACATTGTACTGTCATATTCTCAACTTCTAGTTTCTGCCAATATTCAATAAATTATTTTAGATAAACATTTAAATAAGTGAATTATCTGTAAGCCAAATGATATCTGCTTCTGTTTTTATGTTTTTCTTAAAAAAACAGAACAATATAAAACAAAATTAAAGCTAAAATCTAGTAAGTGGTATATCCCTGGAGACTCCAGCATTGCATTATGTACACATCAAAAAAGCATTTGCTCCCTTTGTGAGTTCTATTTAAATCTTATGGGATGCTAGTTGAATATAGTTTCGCAAGTCAAATTTATCCTACAGAGATTGTATGGACACCATGGAAGCAGTCTTAACAAGCAAATAAATTTCAGTTCTCCAGCTTTAAGGGTGATTATTATTCTCTTAAAAATTAATATTAAATTTGTGATCTCTTATTTTGATGTATCTGCCTTTACTTTTTATCATAAATGTTTTCCACATGCCCACTAAGACCAAACTTTTGTTTGATATATACAAAAAATAAAAATAAAAACTAAGAAACAGTTTGTGCAGGTTTGCTACCTGGTTTGTAGTTGATGAGTACCCAATTAGCAAAACATAAAACTTGAAATTCAGAAAAGCACATAACTGCTTACAAGAATGGATTAGGAAAAACTCATGAAATAAGTAGAATTGAACCGACCCTTAAAAAATGACTATGATTTGCATAGCCAAATTAAGAATAGTATTTCAATGGGAAAAATATGATAATAAAAGCTATGTGGTGCATGATCAAGGTAGTAAGAATGCTATGTTTTGGACAGGATGTTTTCCAGGTGCTGGAAGATTTGGCCCCCGCATAACTGCACTGAGAGATAGTAGACTTTAAGAGGTGACCCTTGTGAGAGATAGTAAGGTCATAGCCATCTTGAGGCAATGGATTAAATCTCCCAGACAGTAGTTACTATAAGAATGCAATCCTAAAAACCAAGACAACATCACACGACGTCTCCTACAGACACAATTCTCCACGGACTCCTGAGATGTGAAGTCGTCCCCCATGTGGTACTATCTACCATGTTATGATACAGCATAAGGCCCTCAACTGATGCAGCTACCCAAGCTTGGACTCTTCAGATTCTGTAACTTTGATCTAAAATATATCTCTTCTCCTTATAAAACATGCAATCTCAAATATTTCATTAAATCAACTCAAAATGAACTAAGACTAAGAATCATTGTGAAAGATACATTGTGAATAAGGACACGAACTAAGTAATCTAAATTTGATTGTGTATGTAGTATTGAGCTATGGGAGTTTTCCTCTAGGAAAGGTGTCCTAGTGAATGTTTATTTTAGGACAATTCATTTTACAATAATATTTCAGTAGATTTGAGAAGAAGTAACATGGACACATTTTAGAAGTATTTTTCCTAATTAAGGTATGAGAATTACATGTAAATGACAGTAGGTAATTATAGTATTGTAAAAGAAAACATAATATAAAATCAAATATATTCTGATCAAAACAGGGCTGCATGGCTGGAGTTTAGTTTATGCCCAAGAATTTGGATCAGAGAAGACCGGGAGCAGAGAACCGACACAACATAGAGTTGGCCTTATGCCTAGAACACAAAAATAGAAGAACTGTCAAAATAAATGCTTAGTTACCACAAAGATGGGCATGATTCCCAAAATATGAACAAATCAAGGAAAAGTAGCCTAGGTGTGTGTTGTGAGTATCATTGGCCAGAATCTGAACTGAATAGGGCCATCCAGATATAAATTTAGAAGGGAGAGACCACAAATTCATTTTTTAACAAAGCTAATATTAGAAGGAACTTATTAAGCGAATAAAATGAATCCATGTTGACTCTTCTGGTCCAACTGAAGAATTTATTTCACTTTAGAAAGTATATACACTTCAAAATGGTGTTTGTGGAAGCAAAGGATTGGTCATGTTCGCTCCTGCCACACAGGTCTGCCTGAGCATAGACAGCGCCTAGCTCTGAGATCTAGCACGTGGAGCAGAAGGGACAGAGGATGGGGATTCACTTTTAGGAAGTGAAAGTTTCATGGTCCAGCTGGAAACTTACTTCCTGAACTGCTGTCTTGATCTTTGACATGATCTTTGAGAACCACTTATTTATTCATCCTTAAAGAAAGGCACAGTGCATACTGTAAAGCTTACACAGATTCTCCAGTTTTCTTAAGTTTTTCCAACTTTACTGTAACAATGTTTTCTACAGTAAGATCTCATACATGAAAAAACAAACTTTGTAGGCACTGCAAGAAATAAAGGAAAGGGTTAAGGTAGAGGGAGGATGTGGCGGCCAGAGAAAGTGTTCCTTTTTACTAGGCTAAGCTGTGAGCTCATCAGTAAAGATTTCATCAAAGCAAACTTTGGGGATATAAAGCAAATTTATCAAGGATATAGTTCATTCTCTAAAGTACACTTCTGAAAGTATTTTCACTGCTCATGGATTAGTATATTACCAAAGAGAATATCCTTAAGTGCTAGAAACTTTATTTGTGATTTTCTTCAGCCGTGTAGTCATTTGTTGTATGATTTATGACTTGCATACACAGACTTTGTGCCAGAGGGGAGATTTTAAATACAGCACTGTACCATTGTTTCTTGAAAACTGTTAACAAATACTGGAGAAAATAACATAGACTCTATGTATCAATTCTATTGCAAGAGGGATCACTAGTCATTCACTAATCACCAAACTACCAAAAGAGAAAATTGTAGTTGGGGTAGATTTCAAATATGTGGAACTACTTCAACTAAAAGTAAAGCAGCACCTTGGCAGTGATCACCAATATCTCCATCCCATTCTGAGTTGAAACTCGTAATTACTTCTGCATTCACAACACCTACCCATTTTCCAAGACACCTTTCAAATATAATCATTTCTATAATCACTTCTGCTGTTAGTTTTCCGTCAAGGTTTTAAATCATTTCATCTCCACTTTGATTTCTCTTTTCGTTCCATGTTGTAAAATGTGTCCAGTGCTAATGTCACTGGGACTGGAGATACGGTATACATGTATAGGAAGGTGTGCACACAGCATTTAGGAAGTGCATCAATTTCAAGATCGAATTGTTTTCTTGCCTTTCCATCGCAAACTCCAAACCAACTAGCAGCAGCATTATCGCTTTGTTGCTACTGAGTATGCATTGGTAAGTTAAAGGAGAAACATCTAATAGACCATCCCTTACTGAACTTGTCATCTCTTAAAATATGTGATTGAGAATCCTCTGGAAATCTTTGTTTTTCTTCTTGAGACAGGATCTCACTGTGCAGTTCAGGCTGGCCTTCAGCTCACTTTGTAGCCCAGGCTAGTCTTGAACTCACAATAATTCTCCTGCCTCAGCCTCCTGAGCAGTGGGATTACAAGTGTGTGCCACTACACCCAGCTTGGAAAGTATTTCAAATATAAATTCTTTGGGACACATGCCCATAAAGATTCTAATGAAGGAAGTAGATAGCCAGAAATTTAAATTTTTATAAGCACCCTGGGAAGCCTGTAACATGTCGTATACAGTGAGATGCTTGCTGTTTCCCAGATTCTTGAAATTAAAAGAATAAATTATTTGTCCTAATTTAACTGACAATGAGTAACTTATGGTACAGTCGACAGTAATGGACAGTAAGGAGACAGAGAATAAAATGTTCAGATAATAAATAAAGCCCAAGAATGAAACAGGGTAAAAGTTGCAGCTCAATCATTATCGCCTCAAACTTCTGAAAACTAACACAAGAACTGTATTTACAGTATGAAATCTGAAAACCATGATTTTTTTTTTAGGTTGCTGCCACGTACATTAAAATGCAGTAGGTCCCACTCGCTTCCCATTTTAGTCCAACACTGATTGCTTTTTCAGCAATTTCAGTTTCTTTATTACTTCATCACCTTTTAAAAACCCAATTCGTTGGTTGTCCTTTCCTCTATGTCTATTAAGACTACTAGACTCAGTGTCTTCCGTAAGCTACCTACCCAGAATCCTTCATTTCACCTCGCCTGTCAGCTCAAGTCTCTGTCCCTGTTGTCCCACATCCCTTGTTTTACTAAACTCCTAAAGTTAAAGGCAAACTCTACCTGACTTTCTACTTCCTCTAAAAATAGGACGATTCCCCACAAAGGCGCTGTTAACCCCATAGCAGTTGTTTTATACATTTTCAGTCAATTCTCTTCCTTCACAGCAGCTGCTTAATTTTCATCAGTTTACTTGAAGACCCTATGAATTCTCTCAACACAAAAAATGCCTTTTATTGCACATGAACTACTTTAACTTCTGTGTTCCTATACATAAATATCATTGTCTATATCTGTAGCCAAAAGCCTGTGTCTGTATCCATGCCTATGTACACACTTTCTTATTTTATCTTCTCCTCAGAAAAGTAAGTGATTCTACATAAAGTTAAGGTACTTATACCATCTCCTCCAAAGCTTTCTCATTAATCTTACTCTTATTCAACCTGGATGGTCTCTTTCTTCTGATATTTGCCCTCAATATTTTCATGACTATTTTTTAAAAATAAAATTAAATAAAATTCTCCAGATTTGCATCATCCCTCTAAAACAACCTTCCTTTTTTCTTACACTGCTGGAAATTCATACAACAATGACTTCAGCGTTCAATTACTTACATATTTCATTCCTTCTTTAACCCTAAATTCTGCCTTGCTGCTCTATCTCATTACTCAAATTGACCTCACTAAGGGAAACAGTGATGACCTCATCTACAAATCCAGGGAACGTCTCACTACCTATCTTAGTCACTTTCTTTTCACTAGGACAAAATACCCAACACTCAAAACAAAAAGAGGGCTAAAGCTTTATTTTAGCTCACATTTCAGTCCGCGCTTGGCTGGCACCAAGGCAGGAAGGGCGTGACGCAGAGGTCTGGTGAAGGAAAGCTGCTCATACCATGGTGGTTAAGAAGCAGTGGGTGAAAGGAGGACTTGGGCAGGACGTGGATGATGTACCCGGTGATCCACCTCTTCCAACCGGGCCCCGCCTCTTGCCAGCACATGCGCTCATCAATTCATCAATGCAGTAATTCCCTGGTGAGTGTAGGACCCCCAAGAGGCAACCACCTTCCAAAAGCTCCATGTCTGAACACAGCAGGCCTCTAGGGCACCCGTCCGGACGATAATCGTAAGACTGGCTCTGCCACTAACCCTCTGTGGCTCTGACATTTGTGCTCTCTTCTTTGGGCTCTGTCACAGCAGATCCTCTGCTCTTCTCATTCATCTGCTTCCTTCCTGGAGCTGTAGGCATGGGCTTTAGGTCGGAGTTTTCCTCCTGTTCACCAGCTGTGTAACTTGAGTCTGTCTGCCCTTCATGTAAAAGAAGGACAATGATACCATAGAGTACTCCGTAATGTGGCTGTGGAAATTAAATGGCAAAATGCTATAAAATGTTCTCGAATGTAATGTCTGGAAACAGTGGGTGGCTTGTAAATGCTGGTGGAGTGTTGATCTATGTGTGTACCATTGCTGTTATGTAATTACTATTATCCCCTCACAATCGCTGTTATTATCTTAACTCCTAGCTCTAATGTTTTTGATAAATTCCTTTTCCTTTTTGTTAAAATATGTATTCATGACCTTTCCCTGCAACCTAAGAAATTGCAATCTTTTGAGCAGATCCCAATAACATATATTTTAAATTCTCTGGGTGGCTCCTTTGCACAATGAAATTGGAGATTTTGTGGTCCCTTTCTACGGTCAGGAACTTTAGAATTAGACAGATACGAGGTCAAGTTTAGGGAAAAGTCTAGAGTAAATTACTTTTTTAACTAGCTTTAATTTTCACGCCTACTAAAAACAGCTTAGTATCATCACCTACCTATGTTTCTGGAGAAAATAAAGTTATACGTTAAGTATAAAGTGGAACTAAAATGGTGAATGTTTAGTTATTTAAAAATGTATTACAATTAAAGACATATGGTCATTCATGCCCCTCAAAATGTTCTGTCTAGCTTCAAACACTTTTATTCCATCGTTGTGGGCACTTTCTGGAAGCCTTCTTTCCTGATTGTCTTCAATTATTCTGTCATGCCCACCTTGATGTCCTAAAGTGATTCAAAGCATTAACTTTTCAGGTCACCTTTGGCTTTGAGGAGGAGCTAGCATCATGCCTTATGACGGCAAGTCCCCTGAATACAGTGGGTGAGGACACATCGTAATATTATTACAAACTTGTCTGTCAGTTGGTGGTATTTGGCAGCAGCATTCCCCATATGTTTTATCACACCTGAGAAAGAAGCTCACAATGAGGACTCCAGAACTCCTCAGAAAGGGCCAACAACAACGGGACGGATAAGTGTATTTGCAGTGAGGAGGAATTTTTGAGGATGATTGATGTGACTGTGTCTTTTGCTGTAATATTTTTCATTGAAACATTCACAGTGTATATTAATCCCACCTCATATAAAGTATCCAAAGCACCATGCTGTAAGTATGCTATTTATAATATGAACACTTTCATAGTTAGCCATAAGCTAAAAAGAATATTATTGCAGTATAAAGAGCAAAACTTTTGGACCTGCTTTTCCAAACTCCAAGATATTTCCAAGTCTCTCCAAAAATATAGCTTTAGTTGTTCTGAATCTGAGAGGCCCAGTAAATATGACAATAAATTAGAAGACAATCAACCAAAAAAACCCTGTAATATGACAATAACTTAGAATCAACACAACAGAAAAAATCAGAGTGTCACATATTATTAAATTAATTTAAAGTGAATTAGCCCATTTGACAAGTAGGTCCCATCCAATAATGAATATTGTTCATGTGCTGAAAATCTACAGTGTAATCAGTATCATGTTTCCTGACATAACAAATCCAAAGGAAATTTCAGACATGAATTCTACATCAGGGACATAGTATTAATTTGGTCATACAGCCCATGAAAAATCTGAATATAAATTCAAACCATACTTTTCCATTTAACTGAAATATAATAAACATCATAGGTAAGATTTCCCATATGTTAGAGATAATTTCAGAAATGCAACATTGCTTAAATAACTTAAAAATAGTAAAGAATGAGGTCTATGTGGATAAGAGAATCTTCAATGAAGAGGAAAGGAATTACAGAGTTGGTGAACATGCAACTATTCATCCTACGGTGTTGATATTAGAGTCCCCATAATAAGGCACGTTCACATTCTCTCACAGTTTCATTGTTCTGGACTTTGTTAATGGTTCAGCACTAAATTAAGTACATAAATTTCTCCTTTCAATGATGAAATAAAAAAACATGGCAGAAGTCATGCTCTCTGGAGAAAATGGGAACCAAAATAAGGCTTAGTTTTTTTTTAATAAAGCAAAATTCCACTAGAGCAAAATGAAGGAATGGGACAAGAATGAACATGGCATGCCAGTAGAACAATGAGAAGCCAGTAGGACTTCAGCAACCACCAAAGTCAAGCTAGACAGAGATGTGGCCTGACAAGGGTGAGCCAGATGCCAGGCAAAGAAAGTAGATCTAGTTCTATAGAATTAGGACAGTATTTTTTAATGTGATAAAAACAATAGGTAATAAATAATATTCTATTGGTCATTTTAATTTTATCAACAATTAGCCACTGTCAGTTAAAATATAAAAGCAAAATGCTAGGCATTATGAACAATAAAATTAAATAAGACATAGTACACTGCTTTCAATGGCATTTAGAAATCACAGCATGAGGTAATGATACAAACAATTATAATCACAGTAGAATATATATGGTAAAAGATAGATACATAGCATATGAATGGGGAGCATACGAATGGTGGTAACTAGTGATCTTTAAAGGGACCTGGACAAATAGGTGTTGCATAAATAAAGATAAGAAGAAAAGGCTTCTTGGAGAAAAGCAACATGAGCAAATGTAGTTAGTGCCACGAATATTGCATGCTGGCTGTGTGCCGGGTCCTGCAACACGGCCTCTACCTTTGAGAACTTAACCAGGGAAATTCTCAAGAATATTTGAAATATTTCATTTACCCAAAAGCGTGTGTGTGTGTGTGTGTGTGTGTGTGTGTGTGTGTGTGTGTGTGAGTGAAAGCAATGGGACAAAACTAGGATATAAATGTAGCCAATATTAATAACAGTCTTAAGTTTCAGACTAATTCATGCTGCATTCTATTGGGTCTGACATTCACTGATGTTTGTTATAGGTTTTAGTAGGAGGAGATCAAAAGAATTCTATTTAGGGAATCCTAAGTACAGAATAGATTATAAAGGAAGAAATTTTAAAACTAGGTGGCTATTATTACACTAATAAAGTACAGAGTGATAATAGCGTGGGATAGCTGGTGCCACGAGAGGGATCACCTACACACGAACACCAGGCATTTGTTGGAAATGTTTGTGAATCATCTCGATCTTCCCAATATCAATATGCAACAGACACTGTTATTGTTCCCTACTAACAGCTGAGTCAACTGGACACGAGATATTTTTTTCAAATTGCCCATGTTTCAAAATTCCTAACTGATGAAGCTAGATTTGAATGCAGACAATCTCTAGACACTGTTTTTTTTAACCATTCTCTATAGAGTAAAACACACCTATAAATTTTGAACATGTATATCTAAGTAAAATATAGTTCAATTAATACATACAAAGAGGTTTAAATACTTTTTTTTCACTTAAAAGCTGAGCTAGCTTTAAAAAATATTGTTCCTTTCATAAACCACATTCACTGACATGTTTGGTGGTTTTCAAATTTAATAATGGAATTTTAACAGCAGACTATCTCTCAGAGAATATCTACTCCAAACTTTCAACTTACAGAAGAAGGGAATTTCCAAGAGTAAAAAAGTTAACTATGAACTAAACTCAGATTAAAATCCATACCTTCTGGTCTGCTATAGGAAATACTCTGATCTAACCATATGGGAAAGGATAGCACACTTATACTTTTCATAGTGAACAAAGAAGGCCATACTGCAGAGTCATAAAGGGAGAGATAAATTTTTACTTATAAATTCCAGAAATGCAGATGATTGATTAATTATGTACCTATTCACTCAAATTCAAAATAATGCTGACATGGAAAAATATAACTACTGGCTCATTAGGTGTTAGACATGCAAAGTTCATGTCTCACAATCTTGAGGAATGAAGTTAAGAACTCCCGGACTTCCGAGGGGCCCTGAGTGGGTGGCCACCAGTGCTATTTTTCAGGGGTAATTTATACTGCCAAACCACAACATGGGTAACAATCAACCTAGAAGATGACAAGTGTAGCCACTTAGTTAATACTGATCCAGTAGGGAAAAGAGTCCCATAGCAAGGTTATGTGGAAAGAATACAAGTGGAAAGGGAAGGAAACACGGGTTTGAATGCTATGGTCCCCCATCTATGCGTCTGATGCCTAACTGGACCCACTGGACCAGGTGGTGCTAATCACAGTACAATCTTAAGTTGCTGCTTATCTGGCAGGCCTGATTATTGACAGATAGGTGCTAGGTAAATGAAGATAAGAAAGTTAACTGAGTCTCTATACTGAGGCCTGGCTCTCTTCAGATTTGCCTCCAGCCATAATTCTGGTTTTGTTTCTGTTTTTTGTCTTTTTGAGACAGGGTCTCCATATGCAGTTGAGGCTGACCTTAAGCTCATTTTGTGGCCCAGGTTGGCCTCAAATTCACAGCAATCCTCCTGCCTCTGCCTCCCCAGTGCTGGGATTACAGGCGTGTGCCACCACACCTGGCCAGCCATAATTCTGGTGTCTTTATTTTTTCGTGGAGGGCCCAATCCCTCTCTGGCTGCATAGATAGATAGATAAAATAGATAGATAAATTATTGAACTGTCTATATAGTGTTTGCTATTGTGATTAGCAACTAAGCCTATTTTTAACAATTTTGATGCATGAATTCATCTGCAAAAGGATATCTTCAAATAATGATGTTAAATAGTTTTACTTCTATATTGTAAGGGAGGCATAGAGAGAAAATAAATCTATATACTACTTGTTATCTTGCAAGAATAAATCAATACAGAGGTGATTGATTTTGAGGGGCAAGTGAGGTCACCTGAAGTCTAAGCCCCTTGCTGTTTTGAGTGCAGTGGTCCATTGCGATATTGAGTGCAATGCTGTCTCTTTGCAAATTTTCATCCCTCTTCATCATTGCTAAGTGTTTCCCTTTGCAGCACCAGAGTCCAACATAATAATAAAATTATAGGTCAACTTGCTGTCTATATTTTATGAGTCTTTTCCATACCCAGAAACAAAGAAAAGGAAGGAAGTACTTTTCAAGTTCTTTCAAGTGAAGTATCTTCATGCCAATAACTATATGGGGAAATGTCCTACACTGACGTAATTCCAAAATAACTTGGAGGATTCTAGGACTTCCAAGCTAAGGAACTGTGCCTAAAAAGGGCACCATGCAAGAGACAGAACACTATCAGGAGGTTCACAAGGCAAGAGGATAGATTTTTCTTCCTGGAACAAGAGAAGTTAAACAAAAGCTGAGAATACTTTTTCAGTTATTTCTCCATAACCTTCGGTAGCCACAAGGTAAAATAGAAATTAAGATTTTGAAAGTATGAATAAAATATCAATCAGTGAAGTTGTGAAGAAAATCTTGATCACTGGGACAGTGAGCAAGTCATTGAAGATGAATACATGAATTATCTCATATCTCTGGAAGGAGGAAGAAAGGACAGGATAAGAGAAACACACAGGGAAGTGGGAGAGATTAAAGGAAAAGAGAAAGAAAAGCAAAGAATTTAAAGAGTGAAAAATGAGAAAGAAAATGAGAGAAATTGAGCTGACAGGAAGGAACATGTAAAATGCAGCTGTGATGCTGATTTGCTGTCCATTTACAATGTAAATCACTTCTGATTTGCAGGTCCGGGTCTGGATAGTCTCCTTTAGAAATACAGCCATAGACACACTAAAACGGTCCCTTCAGCAAAGGAAAGAAAACTGGGACAGATAATGTAGTTTTCTTGTAAGGAAGCAAAACAAAAAATAATTCTGAAAAACCTAAAGGCATTTCAGTACAAGCTGTCTGCAAGAGACAGCCTCAAAACCTCCGAATTTCCCAGCCTGATAGGGGCACAAAGCAAGCCTGAGACTTGGTTGCCAGGCAACCGCGCTCTTCACAGGCAGCTGGAGTAAAAGGAACCGGCTGGTGCCAAATGGCCTTTCACCTGCTTCGTTAAAGAGAAATCAGAGTGAAAGAGCGCCCACGCAAGGGCCAGAGCTCCCCTCGACAAGCAGAGGCTTGGGAAACCCCAGCCTTACTTTGTTTGGGGAGGAACTTGACAGGGAGAGGGGAGGTCTTACTGTCTTAGTAATTAGGTGCTTGTCTCTCTCCTCCCTCTCCTCTGGGTACCACGCTGAATATAACGGGCCTCAAGCTTAATGTGCTGACATTGTATAGAAGGGAAAGGAAATCGCTTCAAACTACTTGCTCTGAAATGATAAATTATGAAAACCACGAGAAAGTCTTACAGCTCCCCATTTTTTATTAGATTCCAATAATACAAGGACAAATAAAATATATTTGAAGAGACAATTAGGAATGCTGACTATAAATACATTCTATTTTTTTCAAGAACGCCTAGTGAACAAATTTACCTTGGGAACTCTACATGATTGGCTATTTTAGTGAAAATGTGAAAAGTGCCCAGAGGGCATTTAATATAAGGAATACTGAGCGCTTTCCAAAATAATTCATGGAGTTCATTCCTCAGATGGAAAGTGCTCAAATATCTTGGTCTGTAGAAACTGCAGTCTTTGCTAGAAAATACACAGTTTTTAAGGAAATTGTACTGGATAATTCCTTGCTAGCCTAGGTCTCCCAAGATCAGGTGGTAAAATATGAGTACACATTACGCAGGTAGCTGCACAGCAGTCAGAAACAAAGCTTTGAAGCCAACCTTTAGCAGAGTGGACTCTGGTGCCCACCCTAAACTCAGCTCAACACTGGAATTCTGGCCTCTAATTTGTTGGCATACAAAGAGTGTATTAAGTTTCCATTTGAATTGGTATTTGAAATAAAGTTTTGAATATGACATAAAATATATAGGCAGATACAGTGTTCAAATTTTTTAGGTTATTCAAAGTGTATAAATTCATTTCAGTTTGATTTACTAGTAGTAAATAAAGCTTTTATATCTTTCATAGTACTTTGTTCACTTTTTCCTTTATTCTGTAATTATATTCAAATGTGTAAATCACAGAACACACACACACTCACACACACACACACACAACTTTATGCATCCCCCTACTCAACCTCCAAACCTGAAAGAGGAATTCTCAATCTCCACACAATCTCTCCAAGACAATTTTCTATTATTGTCAGTAACTATAGAGTCATCCTGAAGACTGGCCCATGAAGGTGAAGAAGTGTCAAGTAACTAAAAAAAGAATATATAACTTATACTCGTTCCTCATATTCCTTCCAGAGGTCAAGTCAATGACTCAAGTCTTAAATAAAGGCTTTCCTAAAGATTTGATAGGAGTGTAAGTTTGCTGTAAGCTGAAAATACATCTGACCCATTGTTTGTGGTTTTCATCTTCTCAGGAATAACTATCATCTATGAGGACATTCAGCCATGTAATTCCTCACTAACCTCATTTTAAAAGTGAAAATTCCCAGAAGGTGTATGATGTGACCAAATGCGGTACATTTAGTCACATTGGTGATATTTAGGCAATTAAAAGTTTCAGATTATGCTTCTTTTCTGTGACAGTATTTTTTAACAAACTATTATTAAGTAGCTTTTGTGAGTAAATCTTCAATCATAAAATTAAATAGAAAATGAGCTACTTCCTTTTATTTTAATAACTTTTTTGTACGGGGAATCGAACTCAGGAGTTTATGCTTGCCAGGCAGGCACTGTGCCGCTGAGCTACACCCCCAGTACTTGTACCATAAGTCATTTGCAGAGGAGCAACACAGGATAGAGGTGAGAAGAAACAGGTTCTGGACTACACAATGGAATCACCTGGGGAGCTTTCTAGAAGCAGCGGCGTCCAGCCCTTCCACCCTCCACCGAGACTCTGACCTTGATTCCACATGACTCAGTTTTCAGTGAAGCAGGTTTAAAAGTTAAAAAAAAAATCATTTTAATTTCTGACAGAGTCACTTTAGGAGACTAGTTGCAAAAAATGAGCATAATGTTTAATGTTTTCTGTGCCTGCATGCCTTTCCCAGCACCTGTGTCTCCCTCTTCGTGTGTCCTTATCACCTTCCAAATTTATGCACTATTTTAATATTTCATGACTTTTTAAAAAGTAAATAAGTAGTAATATTAACAAAAATCTTCTATAGTATGGGGAAGGCAGCCAAGTAAATGTTAGCCCTTAGCATTAGCACTTAGCCAAATAACATTCTGATAAGTGTAGGAGGTTAATATCTTAGGCATAACAGTTGTACTGCAGGGGTGTGTGTGTGTGTGTGTGTGTGTGTGTGTGTGTATGCGTGTGTGTGCATACACACATGCACTCACACACATGAACATGTATATAGAATCAGTATGTATAAATTTGTGTGCATATGTCTATATGTAAGATCAATATGCATATGTGTATATGTGTGTTTGTATGTGTGGCAAGCAATTTTTGCCACAAAATCATGCAGAATTATCTTCACATCTAGTATTGACAGAATATTTTTTAGGATATGTTTATACCAACTTATTAAAGTACTAAAATGACCCACACTGTAAAACTTTTCAAAAATCAAATGTGACTGGATATATAATATATATATAATATATTATACTGGTGTCTTGGTTACTTTTTTCTTGTTCCTGAGACAAAATACCCAACACCCAAAATGAAGGAAGGAAAGGTTTATTTAGCTTACAGTTTGTGGAGGTTTCAATCCATATTTGGCTGGTTCTGAGGCACAGTGGCACATGGCAGAGGGCAAACTATCCAGGGCAGCAGATCACAGCAAAAACCACCAGCAAAAGGGAGGAATGGCTACAAGCAGCCTCTTCTCTTCCCTTACATTGTAAACAGCCTACCCCCACCCAGGGGGCGTGTAGCTCTCACACAGTCTCCATGCCCTCCTCTTCCACAGGCTCAGGATGCACACAAAGTAAGCACCCTGGCTTCCTGCTGAATCACATAGTTAACCTTTAAACTTCCCAAATTAACACAATAAACAACATCCCAGAAGGGTAAGGGCATGTCCTTTTTACCCCAAGATTTACAACTGCTGAGTTACTTAGCCAAACCTCTCCACTATCCAAGTTGATACAATGTATCAACCATAACAACTGGATATGTAATATATATATGAAAATATATAATCACTTGTACCTAAAAATTATTATATATCTTTTGCCATTTCTTACAACACACCATTTATACTAAGTAACTTATGAATTTCAACATTCATTACCTAAGCATAGAAAAAAACCTGTTATTCTAGGTCAGACTTACCTGATTTACTGCTGCAATGTGATTGAGAAGTTGGTACTATAGGAGACTGAAGATACACATTAGTTTTTCATTTACGGACAGTCTTATTTGCTGGGTATGAACTGTCCCTGTGAGCTTTGTCCTTGAGCCTTCTAACTATTAAGGTTCTTGTTCTGAAGGAAGATACATAAATTCTTGCTAATTTAAGCAGAAATGGGTTTTACCTTTAGAAGATTGAGAAATCTGGAATTGTCACAAAACTGGAGCTCAACCCTCCAAAACAGGAAGGACCTGAGCAAAGACAAGCAAGATCACTCTATGGGACATCTGGTCAGAGCAGCCTTTAGCCCTCTGACCTCATCACTGTGAGACACCACTGCCACTATGTACCATTGTGGACAATATTGTCAACCGCAACCAGGACCAAATTTGAAACCCTATCTTCATAACTCAAGTCAAGAGCCCTGGAAGGTGTATTTAATACACTGTGCTACCATTACTTACACATACTAGCAGGAGTCAGGAGAAGGGATTTGTCCTCCTTTGGCTTTTTTATTGGAATGTGGAGCATTGGATTTTACCATGATTCTAGGAGTAGGGAATAAGGTACTTCTAAGAATAAAAAAGGGTCCGGAAGATGAGCAGCCAAACAAACCTACCAAGGACTATACATGTAATTCTTCATCAACAGAGGTTGGGGAAAACATAAATGATTTAATGGCTAACAGACTTTATTTCTAACAAGTACATTTATAGTATATCAGTAAGTTAGTCTCTATAACTACTACTGCTTTACACTGATACAAATAAGGAAAAAAAAGATGGTCACAGAGTGTTTTATACTTGTAAATGGTTCTATTAGAAAACAAGAAATATGTGAAAACAGAAACTTAAGTGTCTATTTTAGGAATCCAGTAAAAGTGCAAATTACTGGAACAAAGAAAATAAAAAATAAGAAGAAAAGTTTATAAAGTTGAAAAACAAAGCAGATAACTTGAAAAGCCAAAATTAGTTCTTTGAAGATACATGTTAATGTAATTTTGCATATTAACAGATGATAAAATCAGCCAAAATCATCCCAGTAAAGTGCAGGATATATTTTACAAAAGTTAACAGCTATTTGTAATTTTTAAAAGTATTTATTAAGTTATTCATAGTCCAATGGGACTAACATATTATTAAAAATCTATAATAATTACATTTTAAAGGTCTTAATAAAAACAGTTTTCAGGAAAATTCAAGTTGAAAACACAATCAGACAATACTACACATTCATAAAATTGAAGAGACTGACCATGCCAAACGTTGGAGAGGATATGGAGGACCTGGAACTCTTGCATGTTATCATGGAAATTAATATGATGCAGCCATTTTGGAGACTAGATTGGCAGTTCTATATAAGTGTTGCACATTTACTGCATACTAGCAATTCCACTCCTAAATATTTACCCAAAATAAATGAAAACATATGTCCACACAGGATTTGTGCACAAATATTGACAGCAATTTTATGTATAACACCCTAATATTGGAAACAACCTAAATGTCTATCACTAAGAGAAGAAATAAACAAACTGTTACTTCACCAAATAGAATGCTACTGAATACAAAGACATGAGTTACTGATATATGTAAATATTAACAAACATTATACAAAGCAAAAGAGGTAGGAAAATGTATATGGGGTGTGTGTATGTGGTGTGTGTGTGTGTGTGTGTGTGTGTGTGTGTGTGTGTGTGCGCACATGCATTGTGTGTGTGTTCAAGAGTCCAACTGCATAAAGTTCTTGAATAGGTAAAATGCATGGAAGTGTACCAACTCCTTGGGACTTAGGAACATACGCTGACTGAGAAGGGGCTTTTTCTGCTAAAAGATATATTTTATAACTTATTAAAAATGAGTTGCAGGGGTATATACATTTTTCAGACTTCAATAAATTATAATTTTAAAACTTTTATATTATAGTTTTTACTTTAAAAAATAAAACTCTTACAAATAGTAAGCTATAATAGATTTGCTTTTGTAACATCCATTCTGAGATCCCGTTTTGTGCATTTTAGCAGGAGCATACAATGAGGATGAGCAAGACAGAACTCTCATTTACACACACATACCTATAAGTTTTCTGTTTCACACGCTACAACCACTGGCACATTGATTTCCCAAACTTTGGATTCTAAATTACATTTTCACTCTCTTAGTACTGTACATAGAAATTAGTCATTTCAGGACTCCTAAGAGAAAGAATTAATACAGTAGATGTCTTAATTATTTTCTCTCTGTTAGAATAATATACCCAAACCCATGAGTTAAAGGAGGAAAAGTATACTTTAGCTCACAGTTTGTAGAGGTTTCAATCCATAATCAGTTGGCTCTGAGATGATGCAACAGGGCAGAAAAAAATGGCAGAGAAGATACAGTCCATGGCAGGGCAGGCAGGAAGCGGCAGCTCTCCTTCTGCTTTCCCTGTTACTGCATCCAGGATACAAGCCCCTTGGTTGGTGCCACGCATACCCAGAGTGCGTCTTTCCTCTTCAGTAAATCTGTCATCCATGCCCAGAACCATGCTGAACCAATGAGTACACTAACCCAGTACCGCATAGCCATGGTCCAGTGACTGCCAAAACCCCACTTGAGTGCTTTGGGAGGAGGACATCTAGGTATAACACATAACACTGGGAAAGTACAAGCCTAAAATCTCTTAGGACAGAAAGAATGAAATGAGGAATAAAGGGATATGTTATATAAATACAGGAGTCAGCCGGAAAAGATTCCCACTAGCTAAGTCTGGTGCAGTTTGACCACCAGAATAAGCATTTGTTGTGGGAGACTATGATCTGATGAATGAAATAGGAACCAATGACTTCACGCTCACATAAATAAGTAGATGAGAGGTACATACATAGAAACATCCACGGAGGGTCTGTCTCTAAGCATAAGGACAATGAACTGCATATTTCAAAAGGGTCAGATAAAAGGATTTGGCATGTTTTCAACATAAATAAATGACAAATATTTGAGGAGATAGATATATTTCGGTACCCTTATTTGAAAATTATACAATGTACCTACAGTTTAAAACATCACATATATCCCCAAAATGTATACTAATGTTATGCTTTTAAGTATCAATTTATAATAAATTTAATTTAAATTAAAAATAATAGTAGAAAAAAGAAAGCAGAGATTTTATGGTATAAAACAAACTCTAAGAAAGACGAAAGGTTAGAAATGAGGCTAGAAAATAAGGAGAGTTGGAAAAACCAAGAGATAAAAGTTCAGTGAATAAGATTTTCACCTGGTCTCAAAGTATCTCTCCACAAGTAACTATTTATTAGAAAAGAAAAATAATTGCTTTGCCACAGAGAAACCTGTTGGAGACCACTTTACTCAAGCGATCGAAACCAATATCACTGATACTAGTCAGTCTGAATTGTGTACTACACAATATTCACTGAAAAGAACAAAACATCATGTTAGAGGAATTTTTGACAGAAATCTATAACCTGAAACTTAATGATATAAAATCAGATTATTTCAAATTGAGATGTATTCTATGAATAACAGATCTAAATTCTTCAAAAACCTAGGGACAAAATGACTTAATATGACCAAGAATGTGTTCCAAATTAATGCATACCAAAAAAGGTATGAAAATAAATGGACTCTGAGTTCTTAGTGTGAATTTTAAATAGAGATAAAATAAGGAAATGTCTTGATTTTGGTAACTATATAGACAATAAATAGGCAAGAGAATGAACATATTTTTAAGAAACACACAATAAATTATTTGGGGATAGAAGTTTATGATGTCTCCCATTTACTTTCAGATAAGTTGAAAAAAGATAAATGCAAGTACTATACATGGAAAGAAGTAAATAGGGCAAAATGTAAACAATTGATGAATAATCTCAAACAGATTACAAAGAAATACTTAGCTCTTTAGTGCACCTTTGAGAAATATTTGAGGAGATAGATATATTTGGTAAGTTTTGGTAAGTTTCTGTCAGTTTTGAAGTGTGTAAAACTAAAAATTACAAATAAATAGGTAGAAGTTAGCTGTATAGGTATTTATGTTTATTTACTTGTAACTTCTATTATTTATTCTGCTCTCGCTCAAATGTGTAGTTTGCAAGTATTTTCTCCCATTCTTAAGTTGTCTTTCCACTCTGTTGCTTGTTTCCTTTGTTGTTCTGAAACTAAGTTTCATCCAATCCCATTTGTCTCATATTTTTGCTTTTGTTTCCCGTCTTTAGAAGGCGTTGCCCAAACAAAAAATTCTTGCCTATTTTAACATCCTGAAACATTTGTTCTATATGTTTTCTCCTGGCTTTCATAGTTTCTGGTTTTAAGTCTTTGATTCCTTTTGAATAGATTTTGTAACTAGAGAGAGATAAGGGTTTAGTTCCCTTCTTCTGAGTGTGCATATCCAGTTTTCCCAGCACTATTAAATGAAAAGACTGTCCTTGTACCAATGTGTGTTCTTAGCAGCGCTGTCAAAAATTAGCTTGTTTGAGATGCCTGGGCTTACTTCTAAGCTCTCTAATTGCACTGGGCTCCGTGTCTGTACACCAATACCGGGTCGCTGCACCTCTGCAGCACACTTTTGAATCAGGTAGTGTAATGCCTCCTACCTTCCTGCTTTTGCTCAAGATCACTTTGTTTTTTCAGAGTTTCTTTGTTTTGTTTTGGGGTTCCATAGAAACTTTCGGATTGTCCTCTGCAGTTCTGTGAGGAGTGTCATTGGTACTTTGATAGGGATTACACTGAATCTGTCAACCAGGTTGGGTAGCACACACATTTTAACAATACGGATTATGAACGTGGAGTATTTTCCCATTTTTTATGTACTTTTCAGTTTCTTCTATCAATGCTTTACTGTCATCTTTCACTCCTTTGGTTAAATTTATTCGTAGGAATACTTTTGGTACTTGTTGCAAACAGGATTGCTTTCTGATTTCTATCTTAGATACTTTGGTATTGCTGTATTTAAAAATAGTAATTTTTGTGCATTGATTTTCTATGCTATATGTATTAAATTCACTCATTGTTCCTAGAGTCTTCTTGGTGGAGTTTTAGGGGTTTGCTGCACACAAGATCATGTCCTCTGCATACAGTGACAGTTGGAAGTTCTCTTCTCCAACTTTGATGCTTTTCACTTCTTTCTCCTGCCTGATTGCTCTGGTGAAAAAAGTGATGAAAAGTGACTCAAATGGGCATTATTATCTTGTTTCAGGTTTGAAATAAAAGTTTTCACTTTTCCCCATTCAGTATGATGTTAGCTGTTAACCTGTTATATAAATTGCTTATTATGTTGAGATGTTTCTTTTATTCCTATTTTATTTCGAGTTCTTGAACATGAAGAAAGATTAAATTTCATCAAATTTTTTTCTGCATCTGTTGAGATGATCATATACTTTTTGTCATTATTTTGATGATGCACTGTGTTACACTTATTGATCTGTGTATGTAGCCCCCTAGCATGAATACTCTTTAATCATTATTTAATGATTTAATTGTTATTATTTAATAACTTTTACAAAATGTTGCTGGATTCAGTTTGCTAGTATTTTACTGATGATTTTTCCACCTAAATTCATCAAGATATTGACCATTAGCTGGTAGGGGGGCTTTATCTGCTTTTGGTATCAGGATAATGCTGACCTCATAAAGTTTAGAAGAATTCTTTCCTTTTTAGCTTTATTTATAATTTAGAAGGAATTTTTATTAGTTCTTCTTTAAAAATTTAGTAGAGCCTAGGCTTTTCTTTGATGGGAAAGTTTTTATCATTGATTCAATCTTGTTACTAATTATTGGTCTGTTCAAGTTTCTATTTCTTCATGATTCAATCTTGATAAAGTGCATGTGTCCAGGAAGTTGTCCCTTTCCTCTAGGTTATCGCCATTGTTAACGTACTAGCTCTTCATGTAGTGAGCGTCTTGTATTTGTCACACCATTTATTATTTCTGCATCCACCTAACATTCTGGAACCACTGTAGATGATAAACTAAAAGTCTACATGTATCATTCCAAATTTCTTCCAATGTAAAGCATAAAGTATGAATTTTAAATAAAATATCATACTCAAAGTGACCACAAATACCTGCTCAATACATGTTATCATATATACATTTGTTAAATTTTACATAGCTCCAAGTTTAAAATATCATAGTGAACACATACTGTATTTATCCATTCAGAGAGCAAAAAATGAGAGACTTCAAAAAACCTTGATCAGCCAGAGCAGCAAAAACATACCAGTAAACAAAACTCTAAATGATATGCAGAAGAGAATGCTGATGAAATATGAGCTCATTTCCACCAGCAGCCCCCCAAGACCTGTGGTAAATCATAGGCATTACCAGCATTTGATCAAGAGGAGGCCAGAAAGTTACAGAAAAGAAACAGGTGAGACTGTGTATTGGGTGGTGTGGGGTGAGGAGGGAATAGATGTTAGTTTGAGATCATGTTTGGTATTCTCTGTCTTCCTCCTCCACTTCCACACGCTGAACACATGTAGCCAAGTATCATAATCCTAGAAGTCAGACCACATGTAGCCAAGTATCATAATCCTAGAAGTCAGACACTGGAAATCTAACATCCGAGAAATACTAAATAACGGTACAGACATTAGGACATGTGGTACTTAATACAATAAGAATGAGACACATATGAGATGTGTTGAAAGTAAGTTTTTAGATTAAAAATATTTATTATAATAAAAAATACATTGCCATGAATTCTGCTCAAAATACTGCTCCTCACTTTGAACACATCCCATTGTTTTTGCCACCACGTGAAATAATTATGAAGTCTTTTGCGATGTTATCAAGGCTGTCTTAATAATCTTGATGCAAACATTCAACTAATGCAAAATATTCATCTTTCATACTCGCTTGACTTTAAAGAAGAGTCAGAAATCTCAGGAAAAAAGGTGGATGAGGACACAGCATAAGGTTTTTTTTTTTCATTTTAAAAATTTAAAAAAAATAATAAAACAATAATGAAGACAAAATCAAAACAACACAAAAACAACAAAAATGATACATGACCTCAAAACAAAATGATCGAATTAACAGTGGTTGCTACACTACATGCTGCTATCTTCAGTGAAGTTGGTCAGTCCACCAGACATAAGAATGTAAGATTGATCAAACAAAGACAGTAACAAGTAATAAAAAAAAATTTGAAATGATGCAGAGCTTCACCATGCAAGATGGTAGGAGTTCAACAATACACACCATAATGTTTTGACAAGTGTGCCTTTCTGTTGGATGGCACTTGATAGCAACATTTATCATATTTTATATCATCTCAGTAAGGACACTCACAAATGAGGAAGCCAGAACTGATAAAATTTTCAGATGTAAATTCCTACCATATTTTTTGATTACCCTTGTATAAAAATTAGGACATTTATGAGCTACTGTGTAAACAATAGACTAATCCACGACTTGTAGCCCAAACTACATGAATTACTGCATGCCAGGAGAAGACTGGAAAATCTTTTACTGAAAGAATCCAGAGAAACCAGACAGAGACCTCCCTACAATGGTATTTTAGGCCTTGCATGATCGCCAGAGTTGGAATTAATTTCACAAAAGCAAGAAACACTCTTTGAAAGCAACAGCAATCAAAGAACTTCCAATCAAAATTTGACGACTTTGTTTTGAATTTTAAAAAGTCAACAGAGGTCATGAAACATCTGTGGAAGTCTTCAAAACACAAGAGAGGTCAGTAAGTGGCATATGAAAAGAAATTCAAAAGAAAGTCTAGCAAATAATTTCCAAGTTAAAATCCAAATGCAAAGTAATTTTTGTACCAATAAAACTGGATGGCATTTAAAAGAGTTATTTAGTAGTCAAAAAATAGTTGAAACAAAAAATTCTACAGTTTAGAAGTAAACAAAACATCAGGAAAATAGAAAATGTAGTCAAAAACTAACAACTGTGACCATCAAACCAAGAGATGCAATCATCAATTAATATGAGTAATATAAGGTGAACAGAATGAATATGTGGGGATAAAAATAACTTCTAAAAAGAGATTTTTTTCAGAATGAAAGTGCACATTTCTAGATTTGAAAGACCCTGAAAAATACAAACATAATTCATTTTATAGGAATCCAAAAGGAAGCTTATTTTCATAACATTTCAGAATACCATCTTAAAATATAGGCCTAAACAATTGTCATTTAAAAACATGTGTCATTCACAAAGAAGTGGATCAATATATCAGATTTATAATCAAAAGCTCCTGCTAATTCAGAATAAAAATGATTTTCTCAACCTCTTCATCCAAAGATAAACATAGAATAAATATATTTTCAGACCTGCAAAGGTTCATAAAACTTCCCTTCTGTTTTAGTTAACTGCTAGAAAAGTACATAGAATGTGCATGGAGGGTGGGGAGATTACACAGGCATTAGCACCAGTGTTTATGAAAAGTTGTTTCCTTCTAACTTGTGTAGCAGTTCATCTAGAATAAGGGATAAAAAGGCTATTTAAAAGTGTACATCAAGACAAAGTTTCAAAAGTACTATTTAAAATTACTAAGTACCTAATTTTGGAAAATTTTAAAATGATGTAATTACATGAAAAGAAATAGAAAAGGAGGTGCTGTGAGATAAACTTTCAACTATTAAAGCAGACAATATTTGAAACTTTCATGAAATATAATTTTATAACTTTTATCCATATACCTGTAACAAACATATCCATATATATTTATAATAACCCTACCTTCATAAGCATGGATGGCTCAATAATGACATGCCTAAAGAAATTGCTTTTTACCACACCCTACTTTTCTCTAGAGACCAAATTCTAGGACAAGATCAAGATAATAGTAGAACAGACTTCCGGGAAGATGGCGACCAGGTGAGCAACAAAGCAGTGATCCTCCTTGATAAACACCACCAGCTCGAGACAGACTTGGCGAGCGTGAATGCCGGGACCTCGGCTGGGAAGATCAAACTGAACGTGTTTCTCTGAGATGCCGGGGGAGATGCGGTAGGGCGGCCCAAACTGCCGTGGCGAGACGCGGGAAAGCCCCAGACGCTGGGAGCCAGAGACGCTCTGCGCAGGGAGGGGGCTTGGCTGGGTCCGAGCGCCCTGGGGGCACAGCCAGCTCGGTCCCTCCCGCCTCCCGAGCCGGCGCAGCTTTCCAGCGACTCCCGACAGAGATCGGCTTATTAGCAGCGGCAACGCCCGGCAGTCCCACATTTCGCGCGCATCGGGCAGGCGGCGCAGCCTAGACCCTTGGCAGCCGGGGGTCCGTGGCCAGGGCGGCGTGAGGAGCAGAGGAGCGGAGCGTCCCGCTCCCTCCCCCAGACCCGGAGAGCGCGAGGAAACAAGTGGCTGCGAGCGGCGGATCGCGAGCATAGCACAAACAACTGGCACCTTGGAACCTTCCTGCCTGCAGGGACTCCGAAAACGGGTGAGCTATCTGCGCTCGCGACCGGATCACCGAGTGGGGGAGGGGATCCGTCCCTATACCTGCAGGGAACCCCGGGAGGGCGGGGGAGCGGTCTTACACACCTCACCCAGGTCTCTCGCTAGGGAGCAGCTAACCAACATCTGTACAGCCTTTTAAGCGGAACTCTCAGCAGAAAGCTTAAGGGACATTCCCCCAAAGAAAAGTCGTTGGAGCAGACTCTGCAGCAGACCTTTGCCTATTGAACTGCCTGGGGAATCTATTCCTCAATATTTTGAATCTGATACCCAAAAAAGGGAACACAGAAGAACAAATCTCAGCAGAAAGCTTAAGGGACATTCTCCCAAAGAGAAGGAATCATTGGAGCAGCCTTTGCAGCAGACCTCCGCCTGCTGAACTGCCTGTGGAATTTATACCTCCACATTTTGAATCTGATACCCAAAAAGGGGAAAAGAGAGGAACAAAACGCAGTCTCAAAACTCAACCCCACCCAGAACAAGTTTTGAACGTGAAGATACAGGGGAACCAGGAAGCCTCATAACTTCAAGATATGAAACGATTGCATCCGAAATGAAACAACTCCAACAGGCCATGAAAGAGCTTAAAGCAGAAATAACCCACGTACCCGCAATGATTTCTCAGATAAAAAACGAGCTGAAAACAATGATGGAAGAAATGTTCTGTGCACATAGAGAAGATATAGACAAAAGACTAGAAGAAAATAGGAAACAAATGGAAACCTTGCAAGAGCAATTCAGGAATGAATTACCAATAATGAAACAGGTCCAAAGAGAATGCCAGGATTTGAAAACTAACGCTGAAAGCATGCAAAACCGTTTAAATGAAACCGAAGATAGAAGTTCAGAACTTGAAGACAGCATCGGAGCTTATGAGCGTGAAAGGAAGAATCTCGTGATATCATCAAAGACACAACAAAAGTCAATCCAACAGCTGCAAGATGAGGCAAAATGTAACAATATTCGAATTATAGGAGTGTGTGAAACAGCAGGAGATCTCACAAACGATATAAAAGGAATATTTGAGGAATAATAGCAGAAAATTTCCCAAACAAGCTAAAAGATTCTGAAGTTCAGTTAAGCGAAGCATATAGAACACCAAAGATCCATAACCCAAAGAAAAACACGCACATGAATACATAATTCTGAGACAAAGAAATACAAATGGCAAATAAATATATGAGAAAATGTTCCACATACTTAGTCATTTGAGAAATGCAAATAAAAACAACATCGAGATTTCATTTCACCCCAGTAAGACTGGCCAGTATGAAAAAGTCATCCAATAACGGATGCTGGCGAGGATGTGGAGAAACAGGGACTCTATTACACTGCTGGTGGGAATGCAAACTGGTGCAACCACTGTGGAGAGCCGTTTGGACATTTCTCAGCAAACTAGGTCTAGAGGTTCCACTCAAACCAGCTATTCCTCTTCTGGGTATTTTCCCAGAAGATCTGAAAACATCATATCACTCTGACATATGTGCACCCATGTTTATAGCAGCACAATTTGTAATAGCAAAAATGTGGAAGCAACCCAAGTGCCCATCCACAGAAGATGGGATTAAAAAATTGTGGCATTTCTATGTAATGAAATATTATTCAGCTATAAAGAAAGACAGTTTTGGGGACTTCGTAGGCAAGTGGACAAAACTGGAGTCCATACTCCTAAGTGAAATAAATCAGGGATACATGTGCAGGCAACGTATTGTATCACTGGTGTAAGAACCCGAGGGTGGGAATATAAACTAAGAGACATGAAGGAAATCTGTTCTAAAACAAAGAACAGATGGGACGAAGGAAAGTAGAAAAGAAAAAGACAAAAATGTATGTATGTATATATGAATATACATATATGCAGGAGGGCTAACATGGTTCTACTATGGTATTGTATCACTTAATGCTAAGCAATAATCGATGACGGGTTATTTGATCAATCTTGTATGTCTGTATGTCTTATCCTGAACACACACTTTGAAGATATCAATATGTAAAGCAGCAACTGTTGGTGTTTTTTTTTGTTGTTGTTGCTGTTGCTGTTGTTGATGTTTGCCTGTTTTGTTTTTTGTCTTTGGATTTTTGGTTTTTGTTTTTTTTCTGTTGTTGAGAGGATTAACTGTCTGACTAAATTTTCATGTCTGCATATGGGTTTATAGATTTACACTTCAAAGATATCAATGGATAAAGCAATAACCTCTGTTGAGACCATATCACCTTGTCTATAGATTAGTTGTGATTGTACTTTTTTACGCTAAATGATGTCTGTTTGTCAATATGTTTTTGTACCTTTATTTTTTCTAAATAAAAAAAAAATAACACGCACAGGCATATAATAATCAAGATCCCAGATATCCAGCAAAAGAACACAATATTAAAAGCTGCCAGAGAAAGGAAACAGATCACCTATAAAGGAAAGCCCATCAGAATCACAGCAGATTTTTCAACGGAAACCATGAAAGCGAGAAGAGCTTGGAGCGAGATACTACAGATTCTGAGACAAAACAACTTCCAACCCAGACTGATGTATCCTGCAAAATTATCCCTCAAATTCAATGGAGAAATAAAATATTTCCACGACAAAGAACAACTGAAGAACTTCATGAGTGCCAAACCAGCATTGGAAAAAGCACTAAAAGATA
>PVLD010018596.1:0-38601 GCA_004027595.1 Dinomys branickii | reverse complement strand
TTGTTGTTGTTTGCCTGTTTTGTTTCTTGTCTTTGGATTTTTGGTTTTTGTGTTTTTTCTGTTGTTGAGAGGATTAATTGTCTGACTAAATTTGCATGTCTGTATATGGGTTCATACATTTACAATTCGAAGATATCAATGGATAAAGCAATAACCACTGTTGAGACCATATCACCTTGTCTATAGATTAGTTGTGATTATACTATTTTTTATGATAATTGGTGTCTGTTTGTCAATATGTTTTTGTACTTTTATGTTTTTAAAATTAAAAAAAAAATGCACTGTAGGTAGAGGTCAGCAATCCTGCATTTAAAGCCAAGTTCTACCACACCCTAGTTGTGTAGCCCTGTGTAAGTCACTCAACAACCCAATGCCTCATTATGCCTGTTTTTTGAATGGGGCTACATCTCCCTACCCTCAGGGTCAGTTTAAGAATGGAATAAAAGATGCACTTGGCACAATGCTGAGAGGTGGTGAGTGCTCAGCACACGTGACTCTTACCCTTTATCCTCTACCTTCTTTCTGTAGAGTAAAAATACCTTCTGTGTAACAGGAAGATCAACCCCCATTTCTGTTTTTTTAATTAGGAAAGGAATATTGGAGATGATCGAGAAATAAAGAGCCACTCATAAGCACTTGCCTGGCAAGCGCAAGGTCCTGAGTTCGATCCCCGGTACCGGAAAAAAAAAGAAATAAGGAGCCACTGCCTTTACAGAGTCCTTTAAACACAGAAGATTCAAATGCATTTCTTTTTCTCCCCAGACAGCAGTTTTACCTCCCCACCCACTTCCTGGCCTGTAAAAAAAGGAGGTCAGGAGACAGTCTAACCAGGAGATGGAGGGGATAATCTGCTAGTGCTGTGAGACACTGAATCAGATCATTCATACTATTATCTAATATAGCACAAGTATTGATAAATTATTATTATGTTTACTGTCACCACCTGGCTGCCCAGACCTGTCTTACAAGAAGGCATGCTAACGTTTCCAAAGCAACAGACTGCAGCATCTTCAGCCATGCAACTTCTGGTAGGGATCTTCCTAAGGAATTATGCTACTGAGTGGCGGCATTCAAGCGCTGAACCAAGACAGGTCTTCAAATTACCCGGCTTGGTTTCAAGAACCCAAATGTGGTAATAAGTACATGTCAATTCCACTAGCCCTGCAGGGTCTGACACTCCAGAAGATGAGTGATCAAAATGCTATTTTAAAATTAGCCAGCTGATGACCTTTCCATCCCGTTGTGTGCTCTAAATGTCAGCATTAACAAAATCGCAGGGAACAACTGTGAGGCTCCTTGTCAGGAATGCAAATCCAGGAGGGGCTGGAGCTCAGAAGACGGGAGAATCCTTCATTGCTAATGCCTAGGTGCACAGCAGTCTGCCGCAGCCCCTGCAGGCTTGTGATGGAAAAGTCTGCAAGTTCAAATGTGAACCACTCCCGGATTTCTGATGAAGAAGAGATTCAGGCTATCGGTAATGCTAATCTCTCTGACACAGCTTGGCATCACTCAGGTCATCCAAGTCCCCCTGGCTCCATCCTTGCTATAGGAAGAAGAAAATGCACAGGAGATGTGCAGCACATAAAGGAGACATTTGTCTCAGTTACTTGGACAAGGGGCATGACAACCTCTCTGAATGTGAACATAAATTTGTATTTGATGGCAGTGATCGAAACTCAGTATTATTCTCTGCCAGTCCAAATATGTGTTCCATTTAGCTAATGTGAGCTGCTGTAATAAACATGAATCCATCCCAGTGCAAGGGGAGCAAAGGCAGTAGCATCAATGTATCTCCCCAAGGTTCAGATTCTGTTCCTTACTCTTAGTTTTGTTTTTTAGTGGCAAAAACTACACTTCCTGAAATAAGAATTGTAAAGCAACTTTCGAATTTGTCATCTTTCTTGTGCTTTAGGACAGGGCCATGGGATCTTCCTGCGAATCTGGAAGTGAGCAGGATTGTGGCCTCCCACCACCCTACCACCCCAGCTCAGCACTGCACAGTTTATGGCCATGGCAGGAGGATATACTACCCTTAAAGGAGGCACAGGGAGGTAAGTTTACATTTCAATAGCTAAAAGTTTTGAACAGTCCACAAGTTTAGAGATGACCATTCTAAGCACAGGTCTTTCCAAGTAACATATTTGGAAGGAAACCAAACAACTTTACTTTGCTTGATGGAGGGCATCCATGTATTCTTTTAAAGGGGCCTTAGTCTGATATCACTGTCCTTTAGGGGCTCCCTCTGAGTAGTATTTCATGCATACTCATTTTGCCATCTCCACAGCCTACTGCTAGGCTCAGCCATGTTAGGAGAGGTCACATAGGGTCCTATCTGCTCCTCTCTGGAATCCTTATGTAGTTACCTGTTCTTGGGGTGCAGGCTTCCACTGACTCTTTGGAATTAAGTTCCTCAGCCTAAGGCTCTGGGGTCCTTGCAGTAAGGAGCTGTGGCCCATCCTGCACTGTCCATCCTCTTCAGCTCCCATCTGCATTGGCTGCTCCCTTGACTTTAATGATGTCTTCCATAACCCTTGGTCTTTCTGGAATTCAGCCTGCTGATGTAGCTGAGTTTCACTTGGCTATGCTCCATGCTGGTCTCACAGTGAATCTACAGGCCGATCGTGTCACAGACGGTAGCTGGCCCATCAGCAAGCACAGTTAGGGTGATGCATTTCACTGGTGCCTGGTCTTTATGTTGGGAGCCTGCACCCTGCTTCCTCAGCTCTGTTCTAACAGTGGGGTGAAGCAGAAGGCCACTTAACAAGACTTTGCTTCTCAAGTATGGATTGTATTCTCCAAACTGACTTACCTCTGCTCTTTGTACTTACTCCTAACCTGCTACATGCTGAGGGCACATTGTGAAAAAGCACAGGTGGTTCCCAGGTTTCTCCTCCACAAGTTCTATAGGCTGGGTGAATAACTTAACTGCTAAGAGTAGCACAGAAAACACAAAGTGCAGAGATCCAGGAAGTGGATGGA
The DNA here is from genome assembly GCA_004027595.1 of Dinomys branickii. NCBI lineage: Eukaryota > Metazoa > Chordata > Mammalia > Rodentia > Dinomyidae > Dinomys > Dinomys branickii. Next base: position 35,622 of record PVLD010018596.1, on the reverse strand, counting down.
CTAGCACATCACAGACCTACATAGATGCAGTCTCACTTTTTTATTGTAAAGGCTACTCATTGCTCTCTATGCCTCCAGCCTCCTCAGCTCCAATCCAGTTTCCCTGATTCACTTAGGATTTCTTAAAGAAATATCCTTTTTCTGTCCCTATTTGCAACTGACGGGTTTCCACAAGACACAGAGGGCCCTTTGGCACCTGGCTTCAGCCTGCTTTCCTGGCTTTGTCTCTCATTCCCAGAACAATCCCTCCACCTTTTATTATCCACTTACACAAATACCCTGGTTTCCCCTTCCCCAGGGTATAACCTTTTGCCCTTCAACACACACACACATGCATACACACACACACACACATACACACACACGTGCACATGAGTGCCCATGATTTTCTGTTGACTGTTCTTACTGCTTGCAATCTCAAGCTCCTCCTGCCTCTAGCCTCAAAAATGATTCATTATCAAATCTCAACTTCTTTATCACTTTTTCCACGAAGTCTTCCCCCAATGCCACTAGGAACTGTTTGTCTCATACTGGAGCTTCTACAGGAAGACAACTGCTTTATCTACCTTTGGAACCCAGCATCAGTGATGGAGTTTGAAAATTTGGTAATGTTTCCTACATGTAATGTGGATGCTGTAGTCAGCATTACAAGAGAAAAGATTTGGTTCCAAGGCACATAATTTATAGGATTATTTTATAATATTCACCCAAGACAATTGTCCATGCACTAGAGATCCAAAGAATCCAGCTGAGCACCTGGATCTCTTAGCAATGTCCTATACAAGTCTGTTTAAAGACCTAGAGCCCATGGCAATGTCTTCCTCTAGGCCATCTGGAGACCTAAAGCCCACAACAATGTCTCATGCAAGTCTGTATCAAGGATTTGTAGTGGAAAGGTCCAAAGGCCAGTGGTGGAAGTTAGCAAGTTCGTGCCCACAGAGTGAAAGATCTGTACCACCAGGCTGAGGCATCTGCACTGGAGCCAGGAAGCCGTGCTAAAGATAAGGACCAGCTTCCCCTGAAGAGAACTATAGCCATCCTCAGTGACAGTGAGGATCTGGGCTCCTCCAGTGATGAGAACAGTTGAGTTCATATCAGAAAAGCAGGTGTGACAGTCTTCTCTGGGAGGATCAAAAGCTCACAACCTTCACCTCCAGTTTTCCTTTTATACTGTTGGCAGCAGTGATCAGGTGGGCTTCCACACCCAGCACCATGCTGACTCAGTTCAGCTGGGTGTTACAAGTTGACCACTAGTTAATCTGCCACAATGGACAAACACATTAGTGAATGGGATTAGTTTAAAAGGGACTCAGTTCCAGAAACCATTATTCTTCAATTTAGAACACTTAGAAAGATGCTGGAAAGCCAATGTTAAAAAGAAGTTACACAAACAGTTCTCACTCAGAAGGTGTGACTTGCAGGTCTGAACTGAAAGTCAGTAAATTAAGTAAGAAAAAGTACTCACTCAAGACTTAGTTTTTGGTCCTATAAGTAAATTCTTACAATGTGGGTAGCAGCATATTCAAATTTCTTATAAGAGAATCTTTCATCACTTTTGAGGTACGGCATGCATAAGTTATGCCAATGAAATGCTATTTACAGAATTTTAATTACTGTACTGACACATTATAGATGAAGGTATGTTATACTGTCAGAGCTAACAGCTTAATGCCGTCATGACATTTCTGAGAATAGTATCCTATTTGGAAAAGCAAACTGTGCCAAAGAAAGGAAAATACATGCGTTTTGCATTTCCCAAATTATTTATAAGACCAGTTATTCAACAACTAGCAACATTTTCCCTTATGGCCATAGCTGAGGTACTTATGTGGCTGGTAGATGTGGAGAAAGACAAAGATAGAAACCACATTTCTCCGTGTTTAAAGAGATTACAGGGAATTTAGATAGATTTTTAGTGCAGTGGAATGTTGCATGGTCAGAGCAGATGCTATTTAACATTTGGCACCATCGAAAAGCCCCTTTCAGCTCCAATCCTGGCTTTTGTGTTTCTTAAAAAGGAAAATTCAGTGGGTTTAGTTTTATATTTTCACACTTCTTGCTCTTCTATCCCAAGTATTACAGAATAAGTCATCACGATGTTTTTCTACCTATAACTGAGCCCCGTGTTGCTACCCAGCCACAGATTGAGAAGACAGGCCAGGAAGAGCCAAGAGACGTACGTAGGGACCATTTCTGATAATGTGAGAACTTGCGTGAACGCTCGGGAGATTATCTTACTTTCAGACTCATACCAAAACCGGGAGGTCACCTTCATTCCATGACTCTTTTCTTTGCTCTGCCATCGTTTGTTTAGTCCCAAAGAACCATCCAGTGATGACTTTATGGTGCTCTGAGACCCATCATTTCGGCTCAGTCCTCAAATATCCTCACCTGAGAAGGACCCCAGTGTCCCTTCTGTCCAGACAGCTGCAGTAATATTCCGATGGGGCTCCATCCACTATCTTGTCGCTAGTGCTCTCTTTTTAAATTACAAGTCTAGTTTTTATCTTTTCTGCTTAAACCCCTGTAGTGACTCTCCAATGTTTATAAGATAAATTTCAACCCTCAACATGACAGGAAAGAGGCTGTGTGACCATTTCCCAGGACTGTATTCTGCCACCTTTCCCAGCCATGCCCATTACTGTCCATGTCTTATCATGCTGGGCGGTTGGTATACCTGAATAAGTCCCACACTCCTGAAGTCCCTCAGCTTTACCATTTCCACTTGCCCATTCCATCCTTGATGGCACAGGGCCACACGCTGTAACTCAGGCACAGTATCTCTGTGGTCAAGCAGTGGTCTCTCCTCAAAGTCTGAATCCCAGGCCTGGCAGGTCTGTCTCCCAAGCACCCAGGTTCTAGTATTTAAACTCTGCTTCCCTTTCTTCTCCACCCCAGGAGTAGAAATTGTTTCCTGGCTCTACAACTTGTCTGATCAACAGAGAAGTCCTTTTCACCCTTTTAATAGGGGTAAAAGGATTATAAGTTACATTCGCTATGGTGTGTGGTATCTGTTTGCTTCTGGCTGATATAAAAACCATCGCTAGGAGCAGCCCCAGGAAGCAGGCCCTCAGAATGGCATCCGGGGTCATTGTGATCCTGTCCTTAGACTGGACGGCGGTGCTGGGTTCCAGGCAGTAAAATGGGAACCCAGTTTCACAGCATGCTCACCATCACCATCAAATTATCACCTATGTTTGACGGCTATGAAGAGCCTATTAAAAAATTCCAGGGACTTGGAGGCCTTTTATGGTATTAATGATAACTATACAGGCTGCTGGGTCAGTGCTGCTGGGCACCATGAAGTGCTTCTAGAAAGATTTGGATGGACTCCAGTTTTCATCCTTCAGATCAAGTGATGGCCAGAGAAAGTGGCACTACTGTGGGGATCATCAGTGTCTCCTAGTCCCCAAAGCTGCAAGGTTTGAACTCTGTGACAGTCAGGCGCAACATGAGTTGTGCAGGTTGTAAATTACCATGTAATTTGGATTCGGAGCCTCTCTGAGATGTTTCTGTAAAAATTGGGGAATTAATGAGGAAAGTGTGAGACTGTGAGACTTGGAAGAGGATGCATAGGGGCATACAAACGAAATTAATAGTGTCAAGATTCCTTTGCTAAAAAATCCTTGAGATTTCTTTGCCAGAGAAAACATTTCACCTGCCCTACCCACATGTCTGAGAATACGACCTTCTCTTGACTAAATGCTCTGTACTAACACAGTCCAGGACAGCTGCCTTACAAAGTTCATCTGTTTCATTAAAACTCACCCCAGTGTCCTCATGTTCCCCTAGACTTGTGACTAGGACCAGACCTCAGCATGTGAGACTTGGAATAGAACATGGAGGAAAGTATAGAAACTAACTTGGAAAGAAGTAGTTTATCTCCCAAAGGAAGGAAAAATACATATTAGTAGATACTGAAGAAATGAATTGTAAGATATCTGAGCAAGGCAAATGGAACATAATCCAGGGATGGGCCAAATCAGGGAGTATGAGCGTACCTACCAGGCAGCCTGGATGTAATGACTTAGGCTGTACAGTCAAATGTGACTCTACTAGTCCAAAGTGGCCTACATTCAACACGGCTAGGTTTGCAGATACTTCGTGGAATAATATATACAAAAGGATCCAAAGTTTTAGAAAGCATGTTGGAAGAGAAGTACTATGCGTGTTCTGCACAACCCCACATCCAGACTAACACCTCCTTGACTAAGGCATTGAGAAGTGCACCAACCAAGGAAGCAACATGATCCTCACAGGGCTCCATGGTGCTGTCCTAGTAGGCTGGGAATGACCATGGAGATGCTGTCACTGAGCCAGCCTTCTCAGTTGCAGTGAGGTGACTGATCCTGAACAGCAAAAGATAAGTGGTGTTGCTGCACTGCCAGAAAGAAAATGATTGCATTTGCTGTAGTGGGCAACTGGGCCAAGTTGACACCCAGGGTGTTTTAGCTTTCAAGGTACTGTAGCAATTTCCAACAGATTGTGATTTCCTCGGGGATAGAGGAAATATAGGGAAGAGAAGGGCTATGATGCAGATGCCTGATCTATATCTATATAGCAGCAAGAACAGCAGGGCTGATTGTCAGGAGTCAAACTGAGTTAGTCTATGGAGAAGTATAGCTTTTTATCCCATTTTTAGAGCAAAGCAAATCTGTAGAGCAGAAAGCTGGTAAACAAGGTGGGTACATCTCAGGAAGGACCCTTAAATGCTATCACAGCATTTTCCCTGCAGTACTTCATAAATGGAGCTATGGTCATTTACTAGAATACATATGTGTTGGTAAAAGAAAATATCCCCTCCTTTTAGCAGTTTCTACACTGCCTATGTGTTAACACCGTTTTTAGAGTCCATTTCCCCATATCAATCTCTGCTATTGCTCATTTTGTGGTTAATGGTAGTCAAATGTATTGGCCAAATCTAGAATCACTGTGAAACCAATGCACATCCACCTTGAGGGTTTTTTCCCCAAATTTCAGAATTTATAGGACAAACATTATAGACAATGGCAGAATACTCATAATAGCTCTTCATGCGTCCAATGAGGGTTTTTATGGTGGACAAGGCTATGTGGAAGATTCTATCTACTATAATATTAAGCTAAGAGCAAAAAGAAATTCATATAGAAAGTATAGATTAGATCTATCATCAAAGACTTGGACTATTCAAGGGTGGTAATAAAAATTCAATATTTATTTAAGTGTTTTTTCTTATTCAGAGGGTAGGATCTTGGAGGGTGACTGTGATTTATTATAAATTTAGTCAATTGGAGCTACTGTTTCAATGTTCATTTTACTGCAGCATAACAATATATTCCCTGGGATATGGTTTTTAGATATTGACCTGGTGAGGGTTTTTTTTTTTTTTTTTCTCTATAGCAATTTGCAGTTCTGCTACACCAGAATATTTGCTTCATCCTTGCAGGGTTACCAATGCACCTTCACAGTTTTTGCCTCAGGGTTACATCATCTCTCCTGTTCTCTCTTATAAAGTAATCCAAATCCAGTAACTCTCTTCACAGCCCAAGAAATATTGCACTGGTTCACTACACTGATAAAATTAAGCTTATTGAACTTGGAGTACTGGAAGCAGCAAAAACTCTAGATGTTTTGGTAAAATACATGTCAGCTAGAGGAGGAGAGAAAAATTCCATGAAAATTTACAAGTATATCATATCATGGAGTTTCTGGTGGTAGAGAGCATACTGATATAACTCCTACAACATGAAGGGCAAAGTGACGGACGTTTCATTGCCTGCCACTGAAAAGGGATAGATGCTATTTTACATTTTAGAGCCAATACATATAACTTATGGAGGAGATGTATAGTGTACATATTGCAAGCTCTAATTCACCTACTGAATACCTTATAAGATTTCCATTTATGAACGGGGATCAGAACAAGAGACTGCCATATAAGGAGTCCAGGCTACACATTTCCAGTGGGTTTAGTGATGCACAGAGTGTCCACAGCGAACAGGCATGCTATTTTGAGCATGCTGTATGAAGGTTTTGCACAAATCAGAATACCAGACCCTGCACCTTCAAGGAAGTAGCTCTCAAATTTTAGCTACATCCCTAGAAACTGTTAAAATGAACTGCTGAGTCCAGCTCCCAAGTTCCCGATTCAATCAATGGCTGTGTATTCGGTCAGAGAACTTGCATTTCTAATGAGGTCCCAGTTGACACTGTTATCACTCATGCAAAGTCCACATGCTGAGCTCCACTCCTATCATGTTTGAGAGTAAAGAGAGTCTCTCTTTTGAAGATAACTATTTCCTTGCATAAAAGGTCTAGATTTCCTAGCAATGCCTGAACAGAGTACCACACACTGAGTAACTTAAAACAACAGATATGGGGGCTGGGGATATACCTCAGTGGAATAAGCACCAGCCTGGCAAGCACAGGGTCCTGAGTTCAGTCCCTGGTACCGCAAATAAACAAACAAAACCACAGCAGACATATATCATCTTACATTTCTAGGGGGTAGAAGTCTGGGATCAAGGTGGTGGCAGGTGTACTGAGTTCAAATGGTGCCCACAAAGTTTTGTTCCTTGGCTTGGAGCTACATAATTCTTCTCTCAGCCAGGTCGTCATATGACATTCTCCCTTTGTGTGCCTGTTGTAACATTTCTTCTAAGGACACTGGTAACATAGGATGCAGGACCCAGCCTAACCTACTAATTATATCTGCAATAAATTCATTTCCAAATAAGATCACATTCTGAAGTACTGATTATAAACTGAGACATAAGTATACCATAACCATGCAGAACTATACAACAGCAAGGGTCATGTGATTTTAACTGCACACTATGCTCCATTTGATTCCCTAATTCATTCCGTAACTTGCAGTTGTGGGGTCTGAAGAAGAAATAAGAAAGATACACAGGCATATGGCATATGAGCTGGAGCATGATAACCAATTTTCAGGAAAGATATCCCGAGCTCTTTGGGCATCTACTTTTACTGCATTTCTTCTTCTGCCTGACTTTACACAAATGACTCCTAGAGAATTCCTTTTAAGCAATTGATTGAGAAAGAAATTCAGGTCTGGTATGTAGATGATTCCATTCACAATTCAGGAACCCATCAGAAACACAGCACTGAAATGTTACACACAATACAGAAATTCTGAAAGACAGCAATAAAGAGAAATCCTTCCTGTCAGCAGAAACTTGAGCTTGCTGTGTATTGACTCAGATGTTCAGGACTATGAAGTAGCACTCATTCATGGGCACTGGCTAGAATGGGATTGAGGTATTGGTGAGAGGGAGCACAGGGGAAGTGATGTGGAGATGCTATTCTTGGAATGGACTCAGCATATAAAGATAGATGTGCCCCAAGTGGGTGCTCGCAAAAGTGCATCCCCTATGAAAGAGGCTATCAATACATAGTTGAGTAGGTGATATGACACATTCAGTAGATCTCCCTCTAATCACTCCTGAGAGCATCCATCAGCTAAAATATCAATGTACAATCACTATGGTGACAGGAGGACTAAGAATGGGTCCAATAGCATGGACTCTCCCCAGCCAAGTTTTACCTGCCACTGCTGCAAACAAACTTCAACTTGTGAATAGGTCCCAAAAGTCACCAATTCCTGGAGTGATTGGTGCACACTGATTAGTTAATCCACACATGTCTCAGAAATGTAAAGCTTTCTCTCCTTGATAAAGATGAGTAATCTAGATTCCAGGTGTGGATTTGGATTCCTTGACCACTGTGCTTCTACCACCACTAAAATCTGCAGACTTTATGAAATTCTGTATTCACCACCACACCTACATGCTGTCACTTCCAACCAGAAAACTCAATGCAGGTGAAGGAATGTGACAGTGGACTCATGTCTTTGGCATTCACAGGGTTTAGCACACATATCTTCACCCAGGAATGTCAGTCAATAATCAGGGAGATGTAATGTGCTACAGAGGACTGGTCTAATAAGTTTTCCAGACCATATCCTGAACAGGAGGGTTTATGCACTGCAGAAAGTTATCTGAACTGTTTGGACAAGTGGTCAGCATGTGGAGACATTTGTCTCTCGGGCAAACCATTTAGGTACAGGAACCAAGGCGCAGACATACAAGTCACCCTTTTGCCACAACACCTACTGTCTTAGTCCAAGTGTTTTTGCTGCTATCACAGAATACTTGATGCTGTGTAATTTATTATACATGAAATTTATTGTATGACAGTTTCAGAGGCTGTGAAGTCTGGTATCAAGGTGCAAGCATCTGGTAAAGGCATTCTTGATATCATCCCGTGGCAGAAGAGAAGAGGAAGAGAGAAAATGGAAGAAGAGGAGGAGCAGGAAAGGACATCTATGTCCTTTCATAACAAGCCATGAAACTAACCTGTTCATGTAGGTGGAGCCTTTATTGCCTAACCGCCCCTTTAGGGTCTTGCCTTTCATGGTTGTTATAATAACAATTAAGTTTCTATAAGGCCTTTGGAAGGAAAAATATTCAAATTGTAGCACCTGCTAATCTACCTGTAACTTCAGTAAATTGGGAATCAAAACTGCTATCTGACAATCAGGACTCAGAACACCAGCAGGACAAGCAGGAAGAGCATGACTCCTCAGGCTGGCAGAGAATGAAGGGAACAATGTGCTGCGTGCCACACCATGAGAGCAGGGTGTGGGCCCAGGGCCTCCAGGGATATTCTGGGCATCTTTGTACATTCCTATAGTTAACAGTAAAAGCTAATTTTAAAAAACCACAGCAACTGAAGAGGAAATGAAGGAGAAAATAGCAGGACTCCACAGAATTGTTGTCTCTAAGAATGGAGGTTTGCATCACCTCAGTAAGTAAGCAGTGGAGGTGCTGGTGGGAATAAAAACTCATAGGGCGGGCAGTGGAGACAGCAGGAGGTACCCACTAACCATGGCCTCCATCACCTAGAAGAAAAACTGAGATCTCGTGTATCTTAACACTTCCTATGTCTATGGCACCTCTCCCTTTGGACTCCCTTTTGTGAAGATGTAAGGATTTGTGGTGGATTAACTAATGGTCAGCTTGTAACACCCAGCTGAACTGAATCAGCATGGTTCTGGGTGTGGAAGCTCACCTGAAGATTGTTGCCAACAGCATAATGGAACTAGAGGGAAAGGTGATGCGCTGTTGATTCTCCTGGAGAAACTCGTTACACTGGTTTTCCTGATACAACTCAACTTCTCATCATTGGAGGAGCTCAGATCCCCACTGTCATGGAAGATAGCTGTGGTTCTCTTTGGAGGAAATCTGATCCTTACCTTGAGATTTGCTTCCTGGCTCCAGTGCAGACCCCTCAGCCTGGTAGCACAGATCCCGCATCCCACTGGCACAAACTTTCTAGCTTCCACCACTGGTGTTTGGACCCTCCCAGTGCAGATCCTTGATACAGACTTGTATGAGACATTGTAACGAGCTCTTGGCCTCCAGATGGACTGGTGGAGGACATTGTCATGGGGCCTCGGTCTTTAGCTGGACCCATTCAGGATATTGCTATGGAAGCCAGGCCCTCAACTAGCTGCTCTAGGTCTCTAGTGCATGAACAGATTTCTTGCACTCTTCTGCATTTGACTTTATGGGTGAATACTATAAAATAATCCTATAAATTATGTGTCCTGTATTATATCTAATCCCTTCCAAGCCCTGACTACAGGAGGACTCTTATGGTTTTACTGGACTGGGCCATATAATACATCATCTCCCCTATCTCAGAATCTGCCATCTATCACATCTGCGAAGTCCCTTTTGCCACGGAAGGGAACACTGACAGAACAGTGCAAGAATCTTTTTCTGCTGCCATAAGCCACTGAGTGTGTGATCAATTGCTACAGCAGCCAGGGGAAGACAGACTAATGCAGAGGGGTAGTGTGGCTGTTTTCCAGCTAATGCTTGAGATACTGCATCTCCTTGTTTAGGATCAGAAAAAGGGCATCTTGCGTGAAGGTTGCTTGTAGTCAGCTACAATCATGGAGTGGCTTACATTGTTGCACAGAGGTTGAAGTACGTGTAGAAGTGTAAGCATATGGAATAGCAAGGGCCAAACTGGGCTGTTACGTACCTACTGTCTCTCTGCTTCAGAAGCCTGCTTTTACTTTGCTTGGTAAAGCTGGGTCCAATCTAATGGCTTTTCTACTGTGCAGCTGTTCCCCTAAAACTCTGAAGCTAGGGGCCTTTAAACAGAGCTGTAAGGTAGAAAGAAGGGGTAAAGGTTTGATCCTTCCTATTTGCTCATTTTTCCTGTCAAGGTCAGCTGACCAGTGATCTTTCCTACCTCGTGACTGTAGTCAATCTCAGTAAACATGCTCGCTATGAGTTGATTTATTTTTCTCTCTTGCTCCTAGAACCATGCTCAATGTACCATCTCCAAGACACAGCCCTAGTGACCTGTGGTCTGCCTCCACCATCTGAGTCTCAAGAGGGTGAGTTCCTTCTCTGAGCTCCTGGTTATCAGCACCAGCACAACAGCATCGTTTTCTGTAAATCCCTGCTCTGAGCTTTTGCATGTGAAGGATCTCTCCATCTCCTCCTTGTTACCCCAGCTCAGGCTGCTCCTTTAAGTTGCTGCCTATGGAATAGTTTGGTGCTTCCTTTTTGTTTGTTTAGTATTCCAAGATCTAGTTCAAAAGTAATTAATTTATCTCTACTAACTAATGGTGAGAGATAAGAACTATATGAGTTTGTAGGAGATGAAGTTTTTAAATTCCTACATTTTATCAAAGAAAGTGATTACATTTGCCTTCTTCGATTGGAGGAGTAAAGAATTCTTCAAGGATGTGTTTGGTTTCAAGTCATGACTGCACTATTTGCATCAGTTTAAACACAGCCTAAAATTCTAAAGTTTAACACTGTACAGATGCATCTCTTTAGAAATCCCTCTTACTTCTGCAAGCATGATAAATACCCAGTACATGTTAAAGATATATTCCAGTCTCTGTTTCACTTTACTGTTGCACTGGGGTGTTCTTTGCTCTGCCTAGAGAGAAATAGCCCAATATGTTTGCAGTGGAAGCCCAGGGGGCTGACTTAGGGAGAAACCACTGGGTTAGTCCGTGGCAGCTTTATGTTCTTCAAATAGGGCTGTGAGGTTTAATGTCCTGCCAATTTCCCTCGATGAACACAGATCCACTGCAGATAAGCTTTGCTTTCCAGATGGATGATGCTTTGCTTTTATCTAAACAGTCTCTCTGTATAAATCTCCTTTATTCATTTCAATAAGCTGTATAGCATGTCCCTGGTGCAAGAAGCCAGAGTAAAGCCTGAAGTGGAAGAAGACAGAGAGCTGGACTGGGACTCCAGGTGTTAATCACATGTTGTTGAGAACCTCAGAGGGAGCTGTAACATTTTATAAATCACCAACCCCATTAATAGCATATACATTAGAAAGTTAGGAAATACATACTTCTAGAGCAAGAAAAACCCACTGGGGAAGTCTCGGACTGAATTCTGATGTTGCACTTCTGGATCTACCAAGTTCCAACAGCCAGTAGGAAGCTTCTGGCTGTACATTAAGCATACATTCTGATTTCAGACGTGTCCACTAGCTAATTCTCTATATTCATGCAGAGTTCTGCTTATGTCCAACCTCATTATGATGTCTGTGCACATTTTCTGTGTTGGAGGCAAGGACAGAAAGGTTGACAGCTAATCACAGTTATTTACTTATTCAGTTTCATAGTTTTTTTTTTTCATAGACACATTTTCTTGGCCATGTTGTCTATGCTTTTTTCTACTGTGTTTGAAGCTGTTGTCTTGGATACCAAGAACACTGAAGCTAATAAATTGCATTTCACACCTAAAACCATCTAAATTTCTAACATAGTGGACATTTATAGAACATTCTTTGCCACAGGCAAAACTTTTTTCTATGGGATTTGAAGATTTTTTTTTCTCCGTAAAAAAGGAAATGCTGGTGTATCTCAATTTATTCTTCATTTCTGATTTCACAATTTTTCAAGAACTCTCCTGTAATTTTACTCCAGTAGCCTCCATGCCTACTGTTCATCTCCACATTTCATTCTGCTCCCTGGCTCTCCAGGTGTACAAATTTTCCAGTTTAACAAAAATGTGGTTCTCAGATTAAGTTGGGTCAGGCAGATGGTGCCTCTGTTGAAGAAACTTCCTGTGTTGGTGTCATATTTAATTTTGCTTTTCCTTTGACCTGAACTTTTGATCAAGCCATTCCACCAACTTCAGAACTACCCAAAGAATATAGTTTTAGCCATAATTTCCATGACAATTTCTTAAATGTACAGTTTCATCCCTTTCCCTTAATTGGGCTTCCTGAAAAATGATACCCTCCTTCCAAAAAACACCACAATATCTCCTGAGCAACCCATGTGCTCTCAGCTACCTTGCTAGGTTCTTAGAAAGGCACAGATGCTTTCCTAAGCTAATGGATACTCAGTTGCTCTGCAGTTTGAGTGGCATTAGAAGCACAATGTCTTCCCTAGGTGTGTGCAGGGCATATTGTTCTGTTCCACTGTGACAGTGGAGAGCCTTTGACAATCTGATCAATAAAAATTGGTATCTCTAGGCAGTGTTCCTGGGAGCAAGTGGCCAGGATTAACACCTGCTGTAGTCCTTGATCACGTGCACAGGGCCTGGAGACAGGACCAGCAGCCCATTAACAGAACAGCTCTGTATACCACCACTTCTTGGCTGCTTTGCTGATGCTTGGCACATCTTACCATCCCAGTGTTCTCTGTTTCATTATGTTCTCTCTGTTTTCTGAATACTGATACTCTGGCTCATTTATCTCAGTAAACGTAGTTTCTTTGATTGCATCTGAAAGAAATTTTTTATCTTAACAAATTACATCTAATCATTATTCAGGATTCCACTGATGCCAAGGCATGATCTAGGTAAATGTGAACGTATTATCTTCCTGCTATACTGTTCCTCTTCAAGTGCTGGAAAGAGTCTCACAGTGATAGTCATGTGAATGATGACATATTTATCCTTTAAAGCCTGTATTCTATTTTATGTATTAAAAGAAACTAATTTTTGTTCTAAAATTTAACAGAAAGGTTCATTAATCCACTTTGGAGACAAACATCTGTTCTTTCAGGTTGATATTTAGCAGTGTTACTCTATAGCCAAATAGCAAGTAATCTCATGACCCCACACAGATAATAAGCAGCTAATGTTTTGACATAATGCATGAAACCATTGCAAGAAATTACAGACACAGCCAAATAGCACAGGTAGCAATCCGCATGGATTGCACCAAGAAAATTTGCAAATACATTTACAGTGACATTAACTCACAATTCAAGGGCTTCTTCAGGTAGCTGCACAGTAATGACCTAAAGAACTGGGCTGTGTACAATAAATGCTCTCCCATCTCTTGTCCTATGAAGCCGTTTTCCTCCTTGTCAGCACCAAGAAATAGCATTACAACCATGTAATTTCTCCTGAGCAAATCATGTATTGAAAAGAAGCATTGAGAAGAAAGCAATAGCAGCCAGATGCCTGGGAGGAGATTTATGATCTCAAATACACAGAAAGTGAGGGTCGGTAGGGACCTTAGATTTTTATCAGGGCAGAGCTTTTATCTTGGTCTCAGAGAACTAGAGATTAAAGAGGAAAAGGCATCCTTGCAAGTCCCAGCTCTTTGGGACACAGCAAGGACAAGCACCTATAATTCAAATCCCAAATTCTCGGATTGGGCTTCCCTTTCTGAGTTGGATCCAGAGTCCTTTGTCTGGGTCATGTATCATCCAAGCAGAATGGTCATCTGAGATGTGACCTCTATGACATTCCGAGTTTCCAGGTTGTAATGGTTGATACACTGAGTCAACTTCAGAAGTTTAGAAGTTTAAGCAACTCAGCAGGGGGCTAGGGGCCTTACTTTGTAACCATCCTCATCCTGTGCAAGAGGAGTGCAGGGAAAAGGTGTGAGGGTCACACCTGCTCTACGGGCAGGTATGCTGCTTACAACACGAGAGGAATACAGGCTTGTTCACCCCCCCTTTTGCTTTTGTTGCTTTTGCTGTCCTCCACTGTCATAACAGTTGCCCCTCTGCCATGCCACCCTGCTTTGGAGCCAGCTGATTGTGGACTGAAATCTCCATAAACGATGAGCTAAGCAAACCTTTCCTCCTTTAACTTTGGGTGTCGGGTATTTTGCCTCAGTGAGAGAAAAGTAACTAAGACACAGATCAAAAAAAGGTAAGTTGGAGGCTGAGCCCAGGAACCCAGCTGTGACATAAAGCTGTAAAGTGCTTCTGTACCTATGCACAGAGCCCCTGCCCCCAGGAGAGGAGCTGAGGAGTAGGTGTCACTTTGTGGCTGCCTAACTAGATCTTGATGGGAATACGTGGGCCAAGGCTAGCCCACTTCCTGCATTCCAGTAGGAGAGAAAAAAATCTACTTCCCAGGCCCTCGTGGGCTTGGATTCAGTAGGTATTCAGTAGACATTGCTGGATTTCTGGAAAACACCTTTGCTGTGACCACGAACAAGATGCCAGGGCACAAGTTCTGTAGTCAGGCACTAGGTAGAAGCGTGCACTGCTACTTCAGAGTTGAACAATTTGGGCAAGGAATTTAAACTGTCCAAGTGCTTTGCACAGGGTCTGGCAAATGGGCTCTCAAACAATACCAATTATCATGATTAGGCTTATACTGTAGATTTTCTTGGTGTGTTTATATTTTGTGTATTTCTTTACTTTACTGGCTTAAGGAAGTTGTAGATGGTGGAAGAAAGAGGAAGAGGGAAAGGACCTGAAAGATGAAGATGAAAAATTATCCCAACATCGCCGCTAAGGACTCACCACCCTAAAAAATCTAGGTACCATAGACGATAAAGTCTGACAGCTCACATCTGAGACCTTGTTCTAACCTTCTTCAGCTCCCAGGAACCTCCTGTACCATCCCGTGCTTTTCCTCCCACACTTGCCTTTTGCAGGTGGATTCACTGGATCTGTGTGCATATTTAAAGAATGCTTAAAAAGTTTTAGTTTGTTTTTATGTTTATGAAAAAAGTAGAGTGTAGGAAGAATCTTGAAAGTTCATTGTTCTAACACCCCAAGATCGACCAGTGCTTTCCAGCTGCCAACATGGTTCTCTTAGCTACAATGTGACACTGTGCTTTGCCTGTCGCCTCTCTTTTCTCCACTTTGGAGGTCATTTTGGTTCTGTTCGTCATCAGTGGTGCTGTGATGACCAGTCTTGACCACTCAGCATGGTTGGTGAAGATAACAGTGAAGAGAAATTATAATAAACTTTTCAAAAGTGGTTTTACTCATTCACTCTTAACTGGCAATGCATAGATGTGTAAAAAATATATACATTTACATAGTGAACCCACTTCCTTTCAATGCTTGATATGGTTAGTGTGGTCTGATGTTCCTTTAGCCAACTAAGGTTCATGGTCTGTATACCCTGATCTTGAGTGGGTGAAGCACCCCCTTACTTAAGCCTATTGACTACATGTTTTTATTTTTTCTTTTTTTCTTTTTTCCTAACTGACTGGTCTGCTAACTTTCTTATGGAACTGTGTGTACTTTTTCATCGATTTTCAGGGCTTTCTTATTTGTTCTTGACACCAACCCTTTGTCAGCTTTGTGAGTCATTTCCCTTACTTTGGCACATGCCTTTCATTGTAGAAATGTAAGAAACAAGTACATATACATTGTAAATGGTCTCTGTATTCCTTTTGCCTTGTTTCCAATTCTTAGAAAGAAGGAATAGAACAGAGCAGAACAACTTTCCATTTGTTCCTAAAAGCCTGGGTGATCTAAAGACCCAGCAAATTCCAGAACCACAGATAAGATACAGTTAAGGTTAAGATCTGGAATTGGGGTCCTGATGAAAATTCTGACCTTCCTGGTTGATCATCCCTTCATTGTCTCTCATTTGCAAGTTCCTTTATGGAAAATAAAATTTAAAATTAAATAAAATCAAGCTAGTTCCTTCTTAGTGGCCCTTGGAAAACAATAAACAGGACTAACTGGTGGCTTATGATGGGTGATAAAGATAGCTAGTTATTGGGCACTTACTAGGGCCCAGATCCATTATCCATAAAATCTTTTCAAAATTGCTGTTGTGAGTTGTCGGTTACCAAGGAGATCAGTACTCCCATGTTACAGCCTAGAAGCCATTTTCTCTGAGATGACGCAGGTGTTGATAGCTGCTGACCACCTATTTGTTTTAACTTATTATCATTATCACACATTTCCAAAGCAATGAGAATTGAGTTAGCATCTCAATTTATCATTCTTAAATCATTTTAAAGAAGAGTATTCCAAAGATCAAGGTCCCAGAAACTCTCAGAACCCTGCTATCATCAATATGACAGGAAGAATCCTAGTGTTAAAATTGTTTCTGATATACAAATGGCCCTATCGAATTTCAGGAGCCAGACAGCCAGTACTTAAGGCACATAATCCTCCATGACTTGAACAGCCCCTATCTATCAGGCCTCGAGGAGCTGAGCCAGGAGGTCTGGTGAGTCTGAAAAGAATGCTCCTCCTTGTTGATAGTCTGGGGGAGCCTGAGCATTAGGCAGCCTCATCCATCAACAGCAACATGGGCCACAGCCTCTGTCAACATCAGGAGGGGTCTCTTAATAGGCTGCAGGCCTTTCTGAGGAGTCTGCCTGCCGTGTGTGTGTGTGTGTGTGTGTGTGTGTGTGTGTGTGTGCGCGCGCGCGTGCGTGTATGAATGGAATACTCAGTGGGAAAGTAGAATGAGGCAGGGACTTCTGGAGATTTTCTTAGTTCTCTCCCCAACTCCAACAGGCCACTGTAGCCTCCCCCCTTTTTATCACCTCTGGAGTTAGGTCCTTTGAAACCTCAGCTCCTGTCCGCACCTCTGGAGATGCTCCTTCCAACAGTGCATAGAAAAGGCAAAAAGAGTGAGGCAGCTGACTTCTACCTGGAGAGCAATCTGCTGCACTCAGAGCATCCACCATGACCTGGGACTGAGGACGCCATGGAACACACCCTTACTAATTCATGTTTTCACTTTACCCTTATTTCTGCTTTCCCAAGAGAGGAGGTTGCTTTAATTGAAGTCTCCCTCCTCCAACAAAATAGCTGCAGGCAGCCCCCAAGAGGCTTGTTCTAATAAGGGAGAGGCTAGGATGAGAGGAGTTGTACCTCCACTCCAAGCAGGGATCTTGTGGTGAGAGGATTCCGTACTTGGTCACCACCAAACTGACTAGGAGAATAGCTGACACAGGAAATTCCTTTCTGATTTATATTGGGCTTTAGGTAATGCCTTCTCTGAAGTTTGAATGATACACTATGAGGAGTTCAGATAAAAGCTGGGCAGTTGGGATAAAAACAACATGGTCTCAGCCTTCCAACCCCCACTGGCTCACCAGTGCAGATAAAGAAGTAGACAGGCGAAGAGAAAATGGAGTCAATAGGTCAAGTACTGTGTTTGAATTATATGTGGATGGTATAGAAGCATGGAGGCAGTGGGCAGAGGAGTTATCAGGTATTTTATTTACTTTTCTTATTGCTTAGACAAAATACCTGACACCCAAAGTTAAAGGAGAAAACATTTATTTTTGACTCACAGTACATAAAGGTTTCAGTCCATATTTGGCTAGCTCCAAGGCAGAGTGATATATCAGATGAGAACTGCATAGGAGAAACAGTTCATGGCAGGCAGAAGGTAGCAAAGCAAGCAATTAGCAGCTTTTTTCTGCATCTTTTACATTTTGTCTAGGCTACTCATTTTAGAGCAAGTGCCAAGCCAAACAGTGGACTAACTTAGTAAGCACCTTTAATCCCAGTATCACACATTCTGGATCCAGCCATCTCTGAAAAAGCCTCACCTATGACTGCATGAGGCTTTGAGGAGCAACTAAGTAGAAACTATAACACCAGACATGTAGCCAGGAAGCTCAGGAAGGCTACAGGGAGACAGTGATCCATAGGCAGGGAGAGTAGGAGAGGCTATTTCAAGTAGAAGGAAAAGCATGAACAAAAGTTCTGAGCCTCCAGGGCCATGAGCCTCCCAACCACCCATTAGCTGGGAGGAAAACAGAAGCTGTGGGAGGTATCTGATTTTTCTAAGGTTTCCCAGAAAATGCAAAGAGAACTTGGATCTAAGCCTCCTGCACACTGCATTCATAGCTTATCTATTCATCTGGCTGTATTTCCCATTGTGTAGCCAAATGTCTCCAAAATGATTATGGCCTCCAGAATTTACAATCACCGTTGAGGTATTTTTCTACCCATGGAGCCCTGCAAGTCATTTCCTGAGGCCATGTATGATAATACAGCCCTGGAGGTGACACTAGAGAGAATCAATGGTCCTACCTAGGGTACTGGTGAAACTCACCTTCCCAAGCTCTCCTCTTTCTCAAATTTCAGTGTGACCAAAGTTTAGCTAAAAGGAAATGGGTGAGAGGGATGGAGAAGGTGTTGAGCTTCTGAGCAGGTGAAGCATTTCCTTATGAGCATTTTCTTCTGTCCTCCTGAGTCTGTACAAGGTGTTGGCAGTATCCTTGTTTTACAAAAAAGGAAACCAAGTATCTTTGAGGTTAAGTGCTGGTCCCATATAGTGCAGCTGGAATGAAAACCAATACTTCTGACTGTGGATCCTGCTTTTCCCATTGGATCCTTAGCTTTATGGATGCTGCATACAGAGGCTTGAGTTTAAAATCCCCACTCTGTGAACGTTGGCCCTTACCTTCCATGGCAATGAAAGCATCACAGAAATTCAAGTTGTTGCTCTATATCCTTCTACAAGCGACTTGCTCCTCTCTATTTGTGGCTGGATCAAGGTCAGAGAAACCCAGGACCAGAGCAGGGTTAGTATTTGGACTCAGAAGCCTGGAGGCAAGACCTCAGCTCAGGCCCTCCCTTCCTGTCAGTGACTAATGTTCTTGTGATGCACCAGTGACAATAGGAGTGTTACAGACATGGAAGAACCTCTGGCTGCTGCGCACAAGGATAAATAAAGTCAGGTACTAGCTAAAGCATTGTAGGTGACTAGCTGCCAGAACAGCCCCAGTGATCCCTAGGTCATATGTGTCCCAACCTGCTGCTGCTGTTATTCACCGTGAGATGAAATATTCTTCTGGTGATGCTAGGAAAGGGCATTTGGAGGTTAACATGTGGGTCCAGGAATGAGTCTGGATTTGTTCAGGATGTAGCTGATTAAGGCTCTGCCAACTCCCGCTCAAAGCAACCACCTTCAAAGCACAGACCTATGCTCAGTGAGAGCTGCAGAAGACTCAATGTTTGACACCCGTGGAGTACTAATATGTTTTGTTCTGTCCAGCTGGACTCTGCCTTTGCAGACTAACAAAGGTAGAGACTAACCAGGTACTTGTACTCCTTCCTGCAATCAGCATCTCAGGGTTCAGAGGGGAGGATGGCAAGAAGGGGTTTGGGCAGTGGTAGCAAACCCTGATGCTTGGAGGGATTCTGAGATTTTATAAGGAAAATATAAGCCAGCCTTCAACTTAAACATCTGTCGAAATAACAGACTCAAATATCAAACTAAAGAAGATGTATCTAAATGATTCCCAAGCCATTATAACCAAAGTAATAACCGTACATTTTGTGCTGATGGGAAATAACAATCCCACACCCGGTGGCTAATGCGGCTTTTCATTTTTCACTGTTATCTCTTTTGTGAACTGATAATTCTCCAAGTGTTGTGGTGAACACCTTCCCAGCAGTGCTGCTCTACCTGGTCCCCTGCAGGAAGCCTGGAAGACAAGTATGCCTGTGCCATGTGCAGGCTGCCGGGGGAGCCCTAGGCCACCAGCCACCTGATGCAATAACCCCTGCTCGCCCCAGGCCTGGAGTCCGCAGACAGAGTCTAGAGACTTCAGATTGAAACAGATGATAAAGGGTCCCACTTTACATAGTTGTTTCTTGATATAATTCACTGGGCCCTTGACAGGGGAGAGAAACTTCAAAACAGCAAAACAGTAGATCATGGTGCAGCTAAAATCAGGCAGAGGAGAGAGGAAGAGAGAGAGAAAAACGGGGAGAGAGGGAGACAGAGACAGACAGAGACAGAGACAGACTTTGACCTGAAGCAGCGTTGACTTGTGGAAAGTTGGGCAGGGAAACCTTAGAAACACATGGCTGTGAACTTCATAGAAAAATTCTCTGGGCTGCTGAAATCACCAGTGGTCTGAAAGGGGTCCCAGCTTTCTCAAGTCCTCTGCTTCTGGACTTGTGATCTGACATTGGGTCTCCTTTATTCAAGCTACTTACTCTCTAATATGGAAAATGTCTCACAAAACTTAAGCCCTTTCAGCCACAGTGACTTCTGTCTGATTCTGAAAAAAGTACCCTCACCCTGGTTCCAGGCTACACAAGTAGGTGGGGCACAGACTGGAGTATGCAGCCGTAATACCTAATGTGAGTGCCCGTATTTCCAGCATCCCCTATTTCCCTTCTAGCTGGGCCCAAGTCCCTGCATTCTGCTCCCATAGACACAGCATGACCTCCAGGTACAGTGCAGGTCCTTGCTCTCCCCCAAATCCCTCTAGTATCTATGAAGAATAAACTCTCAGGGGCAGTTCTCCTCACATGTGTCCTGGCTACCCTTGTTCCTCATATGCATGGTGTGCACAGGCTGTTCAGTGAAAGGCTGCGGAAAACAGACGGATGAAAGAATGAACATTGGAGCAGTGTCCACACAGGTTCAGAGACACATAGTAGGTACCACTGATGAGTCAGACAAAAGCAGGTCCAGCTGGGACAGCTCCCAGGATCCATCTGGACACATGCAGCGTCCTCAGCGTCACTGAATGGCACTTGGGAAATGCCATTCAAGTCAACTACAACACAGATCGCAAATCAAAAGCTTTCTGGAAATGATGACTTAGACCTGTGCATCCTCTTTTCTAATGGATCAGGAGGCTCTCTTGCTCACTAACTTTGCTTTCTGACTTAGTATATAAATTGTGTCCTCAGACCTGGGTGGGGAAGGTGGAATTGCATTGGTGGGCACACCTGTCTGTTCTTGGTGTTGTGAAAGGGGTGCCAGGAGTGGGACTGGGCTCTTGAAGGCTGCTTTTCACTGCCTGGGTGTCTTCCTCTTGATGTTCTCCTCCTGAAGCTGCATACATACAACCAGGACATAAGTGTCTCTTAGTCTCCAGCTCCATGAAGGACCAATTCCTGTGTGTGATACAGAGTGTACTGCATCAAAACACACCTCCCTCCTGTCCAGTCCATGTGGACCAACAGAGTAACAAGTACAGAGGGTGAGTGGAACCGGGAGGACTAAGTTCTGATGCAGACTTTATCACAATAAGGTATGTGGCAACTCATGACCTCTGTATCAGGTTTTCTATGAAAAAGTCAGATTAATAGTGGCTCAAAGATGAGTGATTGGATTGTCATTGAGAGGGTTTTCACATATATCTTCTCTTGTTCTTTTTCACGCAAATGGCCTGCAAGACCTGTGCTGCAAATGTGTTCATTGGCTAAATAATGAAAGTAATCTGTAATGTATTTCAGGATCCTGGATGAGGTCCTTGAATATAAAAAAAAGATATTGATAAGAAAAAATAATTACCCAATAGAGATACAAATCAAGTTAGGATGTTAGCAAATAGTAATAGACCAATGTTAATGTCAGAGTTTTGACAAATGTACCATAATTCTGTAATATGTTACCATCAGAGGAGCTGGATGAAGGGTGTACCAGAACTCTATACTGCCTCCACCACTTTTGTTAAGTATAAATTATTCAAAAGTAAGAAGTCTATTAAAAATAATGAGTAAATGGGCCCATGAAGCCTGGTGGTAGAGTGGAGATAAAAGGTGACTTCCTACTGCTTCTTTTTCTGGATTTCATGTTTCTGTGTGCACAGTGTGCACGTCCAGTCTAACAACACCTGCAGCTTCAGCTGTACACATACTGCCTGCTGTCCTTGCTGAGCCCCTGTGCTCTCCCTTGCTACCCAATACAGATGTGCACGTGTACATGAGCACACACATGCACATGCACAAGCATGCATGTATAGATTTCTGTTTTGGGGTCTCCCAGGGTCTGGTTGATGGGGACACCTGTAGACACCGTGATGTGAAGAAATTGTGTGCTCTGCCATCCATGATAAATGTACTCAAGGCTTCAAAGCCTGACATCGTTTATAGAAATTGTCAAAGGTTAGAGCCCTCTGGAAAGCAGCCTCCAATTAACACACTCACCTGAGGACTGCAGGGAAAGATTATCTTGCTGACACAGTGAGCAGGAGGCTATGGAGTTATAGATACAGATTCTATCAACTTAAAATATCCCCAAGTCAATTTCAGCTAAGTCATCATAACTTTTGCAGGAAGCCAGAGGAGCAACTGTAGGCAATAAAAAGTATTGCTGCTCTGTTTAAACCTAGTTTCTACTTATGAGGATTCTACTCAAGAATATTACTTCTCATCTCTGTCACTGATTAAATAAAGTAGTTTTAGCATTTCAGGTTTTTCTTTTAAAGTTGTTCACTAGCTAAATAATGGCTGTATTTACATAATGTGACATTTTTGTAGCTTGGTTCTTAAACTGGACAGATATCTGGTAATATTGAGAACCAAAAAAAAAAAAATTACATGTTTTGGTTTCTGCAGAGATAGCATGAGCTACATTAAAAATTCCATGTAGCAGATGACAGAGAGATTCAACACCAGAAAGCTCTCTGTCCTATCTGTATCTGCCTGTCTATTCCCATTGCTTCATCTTGCCTTTTTCAAAGTGCGGGGAGGAATGTACAGGAGAATATTTTTTTCAGCCAAGGAAAGGTGGTGGAATCCATCACCTCCTACCTCAGAGGGAGGGCCAGATCCTAGACTTGGTGACTCACTATTGATATCAGAAAGAATGTTTCTGCCTCTAAAAGTCAACATAAGGGGCAGCCTCAGCCCTACCAGAGGTCAGTAGGACTGTGCCAGAGAGAACACGTTACCTATCCACAGCCTAGTTCATTGGAAGATCATGGCATTGCCACTCAGTCAAGGCAGATGGAGAGAAAGAAGAGATAAGCTGGCAACAGAGGACTTACTGAATAGGATGACAGAAAAGTCAGTGTTGGTGGGGATCTTTCACATTTGTAGTTTCTGTCTGGTCTGAGGAGATATGAAGAGCTTCAAGAGGGAGCCAGAGGCAGAGTTACATGTTGGGAACTTTAAGATATTGATGCTGCTGGGACAAGAACCTGTTCATGGCTTCATTCTCTTCACCTCCTTCAGCTCAAGGTGGCAGTCTCTGCTCTTCCTAGCCTGCTTCCTGAGGGTCTTGAAGGAGCAACTGTCCTCAGGTCCAATCTCATTCTGCAACCACTGCAGCTGCCAACCTAGTCTCTGGACTCCAGACTGTGGCCTTTGTGCCCCATTAGGGTGATGAAGCACATTCCAGTACGATGCTTGGCTTACCAGAGACAAAGCAAGCTGGTCTCCACTGGGCCTCTGGGTGGGACCTGTACCTGTGAGAATCAAAAGGAGGAGCATAATCCTTTACCTGCAATTCCAAAATCCAAAAAGCTAACCTGTCTCTTTTTTCTCATTATGGCCAAAAATTAACAAACAGCAAAGTATTCTGTGATCTGATGTACAACTATTTCTAACTTTCATTCATTTCTCTTGCTGTGACTCTTCATCCGTTCTCTGGAGCAGTATCAGTGAGCATAATTGTTGCTGCCCAGATCCTGTTGGAATGTAGAACATGTGCATCTGCTATCCCCGGCCTCAACTGCACGTTCTGATAGGTTTGCTGCGTAGAAGGGTTGGCAAATGATTCATCTTCTTTTGTATGTGAGCTGTGCATAAGTAACGCCAAAGTTGCCTTATATTTTCTAGTGAAAGAATATTTTTTAAAGTTATCCAAGATAAAGATTGCACAGTATACAGCATGGCAGAATTGAAAATATGATTGAACTTTAGTAGGGGAAAAAAAGGCCTTTGTAAGATTGAATTGCTCTTGCACAGATTTTGAAACCCACTGCAAACCTCTGGATTGGCTCAAGAGCTTCGTGTCATTTGCATATCTCACCCCCTTTGTATGTCTGCTGACAAGGAGTCAACTACGGATAATTAATTGAGGCTTTTGGAGGAGCAAAAGGATCTGGGAGCTGAGAAATAGTGAGAGGGAAGGTGATTGATAGTGTGTTTTCAAGTAGCTTAAAATCAAGAACCAATTTGCTAGGAAAAAATTATTGGATTATGTAGAAACAGCCTACAACTCAACTCATGGTGATGAGAGTTTATTCTCAGTAACCATAAAACCAAAGTTTCTGCATGTTCTCAAATTACTCATTTGACTTACAGCTTTCAATTTCACACAAGTTTTTCCATCACCTATCTATGGACAAAGAGAAAAGAAAAAGGAATGAAGGAAGGAAGGAAGGAAGGAAGGAAGGAAGGAAGGAAGGAAGGAAGAAAGAAAGAAAGAAAGAAAGAAAGAAAGAAAGAAAGAAAGAAAGAAAGAAAGAAAGAAAGAAAGAAAGAGGAACACCAAGGCCATGAAGACACCAAAGCTGTCAAGACACTAAAGCCAGATGAGAGGCCAGTTCCACAGAGATCCCATCATTCTGATTCTGGCTTGGGATCATTTGAGATTCTGCCATGGGGCTGGAGGATTGGAGGTAAGGCCAAAACACACTCAGTTTAAAATGCCTTGTAGTAAAATTCATAGCATGTTTTTGATGAGATGATGCATCTTTTCAGAATACTTAGCTGTGACAAGAGGCATAGCAGCTTAGAGAAACCATGAGCACACTGGCTGGATTGAACTGGATTCTGCAAACTGAGGGGAGGAGGTAGGGTCCTTTGGAGAATAAGACCTAGAAAAACCACCTCCATGGAGCTAGCAGAATGCAATGCTAGGAAAGGCGTTCATTTTATTGTTCTTACTCTCTTGTTAGTCTACATTGACTTTCATCAGTTTGGGTCATGCCTGCTGTAAGACTAAAGGTCACTGCACAGAATCCACAGATGGTTGCCAAACAGTACAGAGAGCATGTCTTGGTTACTTTTTTCTTGTTGCTGAGACAAAATACCCAATGCCTAAAATGAAGGAAGGAAAGGTTTATTTAGCTTACAGTTTGTGAAGGTTTCAGTCCATACTTGGCTGGCTCAGAGGCAGAGTGGCACATGGCAGAGGGCAAAAGTTCGTGGTGGCAGAAACAGCAAAAACCACAAGAGCAAAAGGGAAGAATGGTGGGGAAGCAGAGTCTTTTTCTCCCTTACATTGTAAACAGGCTACCCCCACCCAGGGGACATGTAACATTCACACAGTCTCCATGCCCTCCAATTCCACAGGCTCAGGGTGTGTACAAAGTAAGCACCTTGGTTTCCTGCTGAGTCACTCAGCCAAACCTATAGACTCCCCAAGTTTACACAATATATCAACCATAACAGAGCAGGACACCTTTCCTACTTCCACAGTGATGACTGGTCAGTAGAGGATTTCACTGAAATGGTATTGAAAAGTTATTAAACCACATACTCACCTCTACCACCTGCCTTGGTTGTGTTTCCACCTATCTGCTCTTGCGTGATATGCAGACCTTGAAGAAACTTCATCACTGGGCTTCATGGAATTATTTAGTTTCCCCTAAGTTCTCATCGACCTGGGTTAATGAAGATTTAACCTCATCGGTTTTGGGGGATCCTGTGGAATAATATACCCCCGAGGTATGGCCAATCCTCCAGGCCTGCAAAGGGAGAAATGAGCCCAGTCCTCTGCCAGGTTGATAATGTATTGAAAGTGTCAGTCTCACTAGTAGATGATGGCAGGGATTCTATGTTGTCTCACCTGGGCGATCAGTGATCCAGGAGAGCTTTTTACATCCTCTCATCTGGGGCCCACATCAAAATGGAGCCAATTTCCTGGCCTCCATGTGGAGAAGACACCAATGGCCAGTCCCCAGTGTGGCTGGGATTTGGCATGTGCCATCACCACTCATTGTCTCAGGGGTACGTCTAAACCCACCTCAGTCCTGCTGGCACAACAACTATGGGGGAGACCTTCCTGGGTCTCATGGGGAATGGAGGCACCTAAGGTTCCTAGGATTCTCTGTACATTTTTCATGTCACTGAGTTTCAAAGAAACAGAATTGGGCACCAAGAGGCACCAGCTGGGCCCCTGCAGGAACAAGTAACCCCAGACTGACTGGCACCCTATCTTGTTCACTTCTGTCTCCATGCTGTGACGATGCATGTGCAGAGGAGATCCCAAAGCCTTCTAAGTGGAGAGGACAGGGGCTTTTTTCACCAGCCACTAACACCCTGTAACCTCTGGGTTCTTCAGGGCCTCCTGGCTCAACATGGGAAGATACAGCTCTGCCTCTGGTCATACTCCTTCTCTGAAGTTTCCACACATTCCTGGATCTCCTTACCTTGAAATAGTAGCTCCTGGGTCCCTCTCATAGGGCCAATAAACTTTGTGTGTTTAGAGGCTAATCACTTGAAACAAGAGTGATTTTTAGCTGTTAAGAGTTTTAAAACAATTTTTTGGAGCTATAGTTCTCAAGAGTAAAACTTCTCAAAGGATTTCCAAATCCCAGACAGCTTCAGTTTCATCAAAAAGAGGAGTTCAGGAGCCCTGCAGCACAGAAGTTTACTCCAAAAATAAGGAGGAAATCCACAGAGTATGACTTAAGAAGGGTTCTCTGCCCTGTCTACACATCAAAACCTCCCACCAGGCTGTAAAGAAATTCTGTTGCCCATGTCCTACTCCAGGTCAATGAAATCAATCCCTAGGGTGAGGGCAGGGCATCTGATGGTTTAAAAAGCTCTTCACTAATTCTAATTGCAGCCAGGGTTTAGAACAGACTATTTTTAGGACAGACTATTCTTCCACTCCTGGAGAAGGGATTTCTGTTGGGTAAACCAAGTGGAGAGGAAAGAGGGTGGAGGGAAGAAGTCAAATTTGAGAATCATGGCTCCTGTTCACATAATTCATATTCTTAGGAGTGGTGGCAGTTGGAGGAAGAATAGCTGGGTCAGTTTCCAGAATAGCCCTGCCCTTCTCAGGGACTAGCCTAGGACACTGCAAGCTCTTTAGAGAAGTTTCTGGAACAATAAAGGACAAAGAATATTGGCCTATAAACACCAAAAAATTTTCAAAATGAAGAAAGGATTTGTTAAACTCAATTTCTAGTTTCCTACAGCTCTGATTCAGATTACTCTCTGCCTTCCCTTCAGCAAGGAGATAGGTGGGCCTGGGGGCTGGTTGCTAATGACAGCCGGAAGAGAGAAAGGCTTCAGGACAGTTGGCTAAAGTCAGGTAGACAGGACTGTTGTAGCTGAAGCATGAGCACTGACTGCACTAGCAGGAGAAGAGAGGGCACAAGTCTTCAAAAGAGGGACCACTGAGACCCAGCCCATCTGCAAGGACCAATGGCTAGCTCAGCAGCTGCAAACAAATGGAAGAGATGCAGGATGTGATCTCACCTTGGTTCCTAATAAAATTCAGATTCTGAGTCTGTAGGTCAGCATGGAGTCTAAGCTGAGGGTTTGCAGACCACATTTTGAGTAGCAGGATATTGGCTGGCTAACATATTACATAGATTACTATCTGTAACCTGCTCAAAGGTGCTGTGAGGTCCATGCTGAGAGCTGATTGTGACACCAAAGCTAGACAGTTCTGGGTAAAGGGGAAAAGGCCAGAGAGGTGCTGAATCTTGATACGTCAACAGTGTCTGGGTTTCTAGTCCATCGGATGTATCTCATGGGAACCATCAGGATCATGGTCTGAGAAAAGCCCGCCTCATCAGCAGCCTTCTTTGTCCAAATGAATCAATACCAGGGTTCTCTGATAACTGACAAAGCTGGAACCTCTACCAACTGGTTTGTATTGTCTCGCTGTTTCAAACATTCTTGGTATTTTTCAGAGTATGAAAAGCTGATTCCTAGTAGGAAAAACTGTTTTGAAAAATAGTTTTTCTGTTTCAGAAACATAGTCAGTGTCTAGTTGTCATTGTTCAGGGATGAGGAATCTTGAACTTCTTTCTATGTTTACAGACCCTGCAAGTGGGCCTAGTGTATATAACTCAAAATGGCTTGCTCTTATAAGTGGTAGACCTAATAATACATGTGCCCATTTGGTAGACTGAAGAAGAGCAATTTGCTGGAGAATGTTGGCAAGTCTATGGTAATCCTGATCAACGGTGGTGCTGGAAAGAAATGTCTTTGCTGATTCACTGCCACATACATTTCTCTTTGAGTCTCAGGCTTTATTGAGTGTTCCAACAGGAGTTTTGGTGATTACTTACGAGCATTTCTGTTGACTTGGTATATGTCAGTGCTAGGGATTCAAGTTCAGAATGGGATAAACTTAGGGTCTGCTCCAACCACAGATATGTTCTAAGACCTGCTTAGCTCTGATTTATGATGATTTTTTGGTATAGTAAGTAGAGACTCAGCTTCTCCAGTTTGAGGGTACAGGAAGTTTGGATGAGAATCAGAAACTAAGGGAACCAGAGCAGGAAGAGAGAGCTGGCTGTCAGGAGCCAGCACATTAGAAGAGGTATCCAGAGGTGTTTTCTGTGAAATAATAAGAAATGCTTGCAGTCACAGTGCTCAGAAAATGGCTTCTGGTTCACAGTAATCTTCTATAACAATTTCAAAAGATGTTTTACTAGGTAAGCTTTAGTTGACCATTTTCATTGAATAGTCAAGTTCCTCAAACAAGATGAGTGCATGCATATTTTTTGATATCCTTCCAACTGCATGGGCTTGGTATGGGGCTTACTACGATCTGGTCACAGTGGGGTCTTGTTGTAGATTGTATTTTACAGGGGGGAAGAATTTAACACAGGACACAGAGTTTATAGAATTATTTTATAATAGCCACCTAAAGAGTCATATACAGAAAGAGTACAAGAGATCTGTCTACACAGTGAAGGCTGAAGAACCTAGCTGAGGGCCTGGATTCCACAGTAATGTCCTGCATGAGTCTAGCTGAAGTCCTAGAGCCCATAACAGTGCTCCACATGGGTCCAATTGGAGGCCAAGAGCCCACAACAATGCTTCATGCAGGCCTGTTTCATGGATTTGCATTGGAAGGCCCAAAGGTCAATGGTGGAAGCTAGAAAGTCTGCACCAGTGGGGTGAAGGATCTGTGCCAGAAGGCTGAGGGGTCTGCACTAGATCCAGGAAGCAAGGCTCAAAGTAAGAACCAGAGAAAGGAGATGGGAAAGAAGGGGAAATTATGTATGTATGTATATACACGATAGCTAACAGTTGTACTACTGTCTTCTACTGCTTTACTAAAAGGAACAGTTAATGATTACTAGTTTGATCATTATTGTATATCTCTATTTGTTTTCCCTGAGAAACCACTTTGAAGATATCAGTAGTAAAACAACAACCATTGTTAATTTCCTAACACTTTGTCTGTAACTCTGTATTATTTGTA
The DNA here is from genome assembly GCA_004027595.1 of Dinomys branickii. NCBI lineage: Eukaryota > Metazoa > Chordata > Mammalia > Rodentia > Dinomyidae > Dinomys > Dinomys branickii. The sequence continues at coordinate 6,292 of PVLD010018596.1, read as the reverse complement.
TTGTTTCTACGCTATTTTGTAAATTGATGTCCGTTTGTTAATATGTTTTTTCTTTATTCTTAAAATAAAATTAAATTAAATTAAAAAGAAAGAACCAGAGCTCCCCTGAAAGGTGCCACAGCCATCCTCAGCAATAGTGAGGTCCCAAGCTCCTCCAATGATGAGAACAGCCTAGCTCCTATGTGGAAAGCCAGTGCAACAAGCTTCTCCAGGAGACTGAGCAGTGTACCATCTTCCCCTCTGGAGCCAGGAAATAATGCTCAAAATGAAGACCAGAGCTCCCCAAAGTGAACCATGGCCAGTCCTAGTGACATGGAGGTCCCAAGCTCCTTTGATAAAAAGAACAGCTGAGTTCATCTGGAAAGCCAGCATAACAAGGTCCTGCAAAAGAAGCGACAACCGCCCCAGAAAAACCAACAGCTCCTAAACTTCTTCCTCTCCAGTTCTTCTTATGCTGCTGGCAGCAATGCTCAGGAGGGCTTCCCACACCCATCACCACACTGGTTCAGTTCAGCTGAGTGTTACAAGTTGACCACCAGTTGTCCATCTATCACAGGCATGAAGCTGTACTTTTTCCTCACTGACCATTCTCATGTTTCCAACTGGCTAGGGATGTGAAACTTGAAGCCTTTGGTACACCTAGGTGATTCTTCCTTTGGAACACTGTGTGGTGCAAAGGACACGGTTCTAATAGATTTGTCTTTATGACAGCCCTTCCCCTTGGCATCTCAGTTGTAGGTTAACTTGTTAGAGTGATGCTTATACTTCACCCTGCTTACCTACATCAGGCAAAACCTCTACAACATTCAACCAGGTATGGCTGAACTGAGGACAAGTGATATTCCAGCATGTGAGAAAGTCAAAGACAATGTGGTCTGAGCCACGTTCACATAGGTGGGTGGCCAACACCGAAAACAGAAGATTCACTTCTTAATTCTTTTCCAGAGCTAGCAACACATTTGGAGGGGGTCTTGGAGCCAAGTGTTATGCATCAGACATTCTTACTTTACAACCAGTGCCTGAATGGTGCTAAGCATCTTGCCTTTGGGACTTACAAAGCTACTCTCTTCTCCCACCACAGCCCCAAGGTGTGGCTCTTATGCAACTGCTGTGGGATCCCAGGCAGCTTCTGAAATCAGGGAGCTTCCATAAAGCCAGTGGTCTTTGGCCAAACTGAATGAAGGTGACTCCACTCAAAAGAAAGCTCCTTTTCCTCTGCTTTCAGCTGCTTTGGGAGCCTTTAAATGCTTTCTTTCAGCAAGAAGTGGCCTGCAGGATTTCTTCAGAGTGTAATCACAGATTAAAGGGGAGGATGTGAATCTACCCCTGGAATTTCTTGGGCTTTCCACCCCTGGTACATCAGAGAGAACTCAGGAAGTGATGTATTATTTAAGACCGTGGTTACCCGTAAGCCTGGAGAAGCTTCCATGAGCTAAGATGAAATCTTGCTGCTACCAGAGCCTCTTGGTGGAGTGATGCTTTCCTCTGCCAGACACTAACATTTCATTCTTTAGGACTGTGGGCAGCAGGATGTGGTGGCAGGCAAACCTGCCTAGGGCTCTGGGAAAGACACAATGGCTGCGGGCAGCCAAGCTTCCCATGTCAGCTGCTCTCGAACTGAAACAGCTCATTGCATAGAAACTTGTTTCCTCCTTCAATGCAAGCAGTGCAAAACCAGGGAAGACATAAATAATTCAAAGATGGTCATTTTCAGTTCTTTTGTAATTTTTTGAGACTGGAAAAATTATGAAACCTTAGTGGAAAATGCTATTTTGTGGAGGACAATGGCTTCACTGTACAGGAATGGGGTCGGATGCACTAAACCCTCTATGCTGTAAACCACAGATTGGTGATGACTGACATTTATAGCCATGTCACTTACCTGTGAAAAATTAGCTGGTAGAAAACCCTAGGCCAGACACCAGCATATATCTGTGGTCTCCAATTCAGATATTCGTCTCTGCCTCTATTGTCTGCTCTGCCTAGTCCAGCTGTTCAGGTCACTTGCTTAGGGGCTCAGCCCTCTGATAGATTTTCTGGTACTTTTCCTAGCTGTACTTGAGTCACAAATAGAGTAAATGACACTTGGACAACTGCTTTAACAAAATCATTAAGTCCTATACATACCATGCGCCCAGGCAAGCTAGCCTGTAATAGGATTTTGGGGATTTGTGAGTAAGGAGGCAACTATTTACCTTCAAACTCTCAAGGTGCAGCTCTCCAGGGAGTGTGAAGCGGGTTGGGTTCTGTTTTACCATCCAAGTGGTTGTTTTTTTTCGTGTCAATGCCACTGCACACATCACTTCAGGTCACAGTTGGTTAGGACAAACTACACTGTTTGCCTTCTCTAATCTTTTAGGCAATTAAATGGGAAGACATTTATCTACTGAAGACTCTTTTAAAGTAACATTTCACAGACCACGATAGCTTTACAGAACTGTCCATTTTTGTAAGTAAAAAATGGTCATTATTAATCACCAGCTTGTTCAGTTCGCCAGCAGAGGCTAAAACCGCACTAGAGGGTGGATTTAGGAAAGTCTCGGGGTGGGGAGCCCTTCCTGCCTGCATCACCAGTAGGCAGATCATCTGAACCCCACACCCCAAGGGACAACCTCACACCCCTGCACAGGTGTAGATGTGCCCACCAGGGCTGTGGGGGGATCATCGTGACATCATTGTAGCCCATCATTGTGAGAGGGTTGATCACCCAGTGCCTCCGCTCCTGTTCTGCTGAGAGCTGTTGTCAGGTGAGGTTGGCCTCTGAGGTGACTGTCAGTGGCATTTGGGTCAGGAGCTCTGCCCACTTCTGACATCCTTTTAAGTCAGACTCCAGGCTTTTATTTCTTACCTTGATGTTGCTGAATCCCCCTGGACTCCTTCAAGTATTTCAGCCTGCGGCTATAGGAACTTTATTACCTCTTTACAGAGCCTCAAAATAAAATGTTAAAAGCTGGGGTCAAAGGACCATCTGCAGCAGGACCAGTTATTTACCATTTGGGCTGGAAACATGGCCTGATTGCCAGTCCTTGGCCAGGGTTCCTTGGACCAACAGTGGATGCTTCCAGGGCCTCCTTCCCATTAAGACCCTGGCTTGCCTTCACATTTTTTCTATGGAAAGTAGGCCCAAGGCCCATTTTGCCCCTGGGATAGTCTGTCCTATGGACTTGTTCATTTACAAAGTCCACAACAGATGTCTCACATAGACACAACTGCTGGGGGTTGAACAGTGAAGAATACGGTGGGGTCCACAGAAGGATAGAGTGGATCGGTCAGTGGTGAGCAGGTTATAGGTGTTCCCTTACACCCTCAACCCAGCCATGAGCTCCTCCTGGTTGGACAGGCCACTATAGCCTTTCCTGTTGGTTTTCCCTGCATCTTCATTTAAGTCACTGGACAACCTGCATACGCTCCTGTTCCCTTGCCTTGCCTGCAAATGTGGCCCATGTTCTCTCTCAGACCTGTCTATCACATCTTAACTGCCTGGCTTTATGGCTGTCATGAGGGCATCTGACCACAGGAAGCCTGATGAATTTATTTGGTCAAAAGAAGGTATGTTTTGTCAAAGGAGTTTAGATGTTGAGTCTCTTTCGTGGTCAAGGTTGGCTTTTCTTCCCACCTGCCCCACTGCTTCCCTTAGCCATGGTCTCACCTCTTCTAGTTCCCATCAGATACAGGGTTCATGGTTCCCTAGGTGGAGAAACAGGTGTCAGTCTCTGAGCAAAGGCCAGCAGATGTCCAGGAATTGCTCCCTAGGACTTCTTCCTGGCCTTACACCTATACAGACAGTGGGCAGTTTGAGACAGGTCCACAATGTCACCCTCTGCGGGGACAACAGGTCTCATTCCCTGCCACTGGCAAATGCTCAAATAGATTTCCATGGAAGGAAGACTTCTCCTGGCCATGCTCATGAGTTGGAATTTATATTTGCTGACTATAGGCCCTGTGGACATGTCCACGTTCCTCCTCTGCAAGCAGGACCATGGCAGGTCACTAGTACAAAGGCCAGAGGTATCCTCTGAGTCCTTTTAGCTGTGGACAAGACCTGATCCACTGCAGACTGCTGTGACTGGGCCGCAGCAAAATGGAAGGGAAAGAAACAATCTCATGTAGGAGTATCATCTAAAACCAGGGAACATTAGAAGTGGGAGAGATCTGAGTAAGGGTGCAGAATATTTTATAGAGAGACGCAGAAGGGAAAAGTAAAGTCCAGTGGTCACTGTGATCCTTTCTTTAAACCTGAAAGGGTAAGGCCTGAGACACGGCACTGTTTGTCCTGACCTTGATTCGTGAGAGGCTCCTGGCTTCCAGGATCAGCTCCAAGCTTGTCAGACCAGCAACTCCCTCCCTTCCCTTCCCTGTTGTTCCCGCCCAGCCACGGCTCCTGGGTCCCCTGTGTAAGCGCCTCTGCGGGGTTGCAGATCGCTAGCTAACTCTCCTGGAGCCAAGCGTCACTCTAGCATCAGCTTCTCCAGGGTTCTTGTCCTACCCTCCACACCTGTGCGCCTGTGCTTCCCTGCCGCAATGTGCCTCACCTGGTTCCCCAGTTTGGCAGAGAGTTCTTGAGGCTGCCTTATAGGCCTACCCCGGGCATGTTTCCCTACGCATAGCAGATTGTCCCTAAATGGTTAAATGGGTGAGTGAACAGATGGAAAGATAAAGTACTTGATCCATTTTCAGATCTTTCCAGATCTGCCACCAACAATTCCTTTTTAGGTCACTTGGGATAAGTGCACATGTCTGCTTCTCTCTGCTGTCAGTAACGCCTCCGGGAACCACAAAACTCTCTGTGGCTGCTTGAGTCCTATTCGTCAGACATGCCCCATTCCCCTCAGCCCAGGCCCACTCAGGGTGGCTTCTCAAGTTCCGGGTGTGGTGGAGCAATTTATTGCCTGAGAACTTGCTAGGGTGTCGATGCATCTTCTGACAGTTGCTGTGTTTAGTGGGAAAATGTGGGCTTGTCCCATGCAGTTTCAACCCAGTGACGCCTGAAACCATGCAGCACAGGGCATGCCTCAGAGATCTGCCCTCATTCTACCTCGGCTCCTCTCCTGAGAAAGGTTGGGGTAGGGATTTAAAAGTCACACAGATATGGGGAAAGACAGACACAGCCTCAGGGTCATCTCCTTTCTTATTTAGTGTAAGTTTTGGGGCAGTTATTTCCTGTCCTTGAGTGACAGTTTTCCCAACCGTTCAAATGAGCATAGCAGTGTGACAGTTCTCACTGTTTTCTGAGCATTGGCTGAGATACTATGCACAAAGCTACTTCTTCAGTATATCAAGTAGGGTTGGAACAAAGTAAATTCATCCTTACCCTGCAAATGAAGCGGTGTTGGGAGGCTTGAGCTCAGAGGGCCCGCCTGGCCTGTAGGAGCTCCCCAGGACCAGTACTGCCCATGGCAATGCAGAGTATAGACGGCGTATTATGCATTCTAAAGAGGCTCTGATCTCTTCAGGTTTCAATTTCAGGATGAAGGTGCCCTGGGGTTTGCTTGTGAAGTCCAAGGATTTGCCTTTCTAATCAGACTCCTCTGAATTCTGACTCAAAACTGAGCCTGCATCTTCATCAGTCCTCTGCAGAATTGCGGGGGTTTCCCCACGGTTCACTCCCACTTGGTGGGTCATACCCAGAGTTTCAGAAAGTGCATTTTCCTAAAGTCTGATCCCCAGACATGCAGCCAGGCTGCCTAATATTTCCCTTCAACTTTTTGCTGTTTTACTAGTGTGAATTGTCTTTTTATTTTTGCCAGTCTAATAAGTAAAAGAAATGATATATTTTTTTTTTATCTTAGAAACATAAAAGTACAAAAACATTTTGACAAACAGACACCCATTATCATAGAAAATAGTACAATCACAGCTAATCTATAGACAAGGTGATATGGTCTCAACAGTAGTTGTTGTTTTATCCATTGATATCTTCGAATTGTAGATGTATGGACCCATATACAGACATGCAAATTTAGTCAGTTAATCCTCTCAACAACAGAAAAAAAAAAAAAACACAAAAATCAAAAATCCAAAGACAAGAAAGAAAACAGGCATACATCAACAACAGCAACAACATCAACAACAACAACAACAGAAAAAAACACGGCTTGTTGCTGCTTTACATATTGATATCTTCGAAGTGTGTGTTCAGGCTAACACATACAGATATACACTATTAATCTAATATCCTGTCATCGATTATTGCTTAGCATTAAGTGATATAATACAATAGTAGAACCATGTTAGCCCTCCTGCACATATGTATATTCATATATATTCCTATATACATACATACATTTTTGTC
>PVLD010018595.1:0-38609 GCA_004027595.1 Dinomys branickii | reverse complement strand
TGTCTGACTAAATTTGCATGTCTGTATATGGGTCCATACATCTACAATTCGAAGTTATCAATGGATAAAGCAACAACTACTGTTGAGACCATATCACCTTGTCTATAGATTAGTTGTGATTGTACTATTTTCTATGATAATGGGTGTCTGTTTGTCAATATGTTTTTGTACTTTTATGTTTCTAAAATAAAAAAAAAAATAAAAAAAAAATATTTTGAATATTGTAAACATATTTAAATAAGGAGTGATACTTCAGTTCACAAACTTAATTTGTTCCACGATTTGGGGGAAGATGACTGTGTCCTGTTTGTCACCTTTTGCAGAGTGTGCAAATTGAAGTGAAATTTTGCTGAATGCTTCTGCTCACCAAGCTGACTGCAAACAGAAGCATTTTTGACATGAAGCATTACTGTATTTTTAAATACTCCATTTCACTTTATAATGCCCCAACTCAGTGTGTTTTATTTTGTATAGCTGCACACATGAGAAAACTAAAGTTTGCTGAAGGTAAGAGACTCACCCATAGCTGAGTCAGCCCAGTGGTACACAGAAGAATTGAATTCTCGCCAGTATCACTGGGATTCACATCCACTATTGTTCTTTTACCGCACTTAACTCTTGGCTGATAGCAATTCCTAAAACGTTGTCTACAGCATGTTCAACATTGCTACAGTGTTAAAATAGGAGCAAAACCTGACATTCAGAAAACCCACATTATATTTTTGGCAGTTGTCTGTCCTTAGCTGTTTGTGAACTGTGGTAACATCCCACTTCTCTGGAGGGTCGAAAGAAGAAACAGAAACACATATATGAAACAAGATGAGTCAGTATAAAAGTGAGAAAAAGAAAGAGTAAACACAAGGATCATGCAAGCAGAGAATCAAATAGAAGCAACTAATTCTAAATGACTAACCCTGGTGAACCTATGAAATATGACAAAACGAAAAGAAACTCTGAAATGGCCAACATGAGTTACAACTTTGAGATTCCTACAAGGCACAGCTAAGGGTGTCATTTCCTGAGATCACCTTGCTACCTTTTATATCTCTCTCCTCCTGTTTAGTTTCAGTTAAGTAATTGTGGGTTATGGGTCCACATGATCCATGTATTCTTTTCCGCAAACAGTGTGGTTACAGTTTGATATGGAAGACAGACATTAAGCAAGTACTTTCCCCATAGCACCATAAGAGCATGGGCAGCACCCAAGAAAAACACACTGTTAGCATGATTTGTTACCAGTGTATTGAAAATCAGGATTCAACACGGATCCTGATCAGTGTAAGGAGGGGCTTCCTGCGTAGTTCAGCTAGAAGGGAAAGGCATTGGGTGAGAAAGTCCATTTTATTTTCTTCACAAGTTAGTGCAACTGGCATAGATCAGCTACCCTTCCCCATTGTTCCATGCTCCCCGGTGTCTTTGCTTATTTACTATTTTCGTACATGCAGTGTTGATCTTCCTTTCTCTTCGATGACGTCTGGGAATATTAAAAGTAATCTTTTTATTTTAAAAGTATGTTTAAATTTTCTTTTATTATAAGTGGAAGGATAGACACATACACGTAATTGTGTAGAGGTAAACTCAGTTGAAATGTAACCTTAGAGTTTTTTATCATTAGATACGTTGTTAAAATACTGCAGCTCTGGAATGTAGGCGTGACAAAGGACGGCGGGTGGACAAAACTCATCTGCGCAAAAGGCAACGTGTAAAAGGATTTTGAATCAGAGCTCCCTTGCTAGCAATAAAAAAGTGACATTTTTACATGAGGCATAAAGCAACTAACAAACGAAGCTATAATCACGGGATTATTAGCAAATAAACTCGCTTGCATTTATAGAGCAATAGATCTGTTGGGAAATATCCATGAGGTAAGTAAAAAAAAGAATTCATATAAATTTACATAAAATTTCACAGTGCAATGAATGATTTATTGCAACTTTATTTGTATTAACCCAGATGGTGTGCAGTTTGGATACGTAACCCTGCGTACGGGAGAGGCTGTATAAATGCCACACATCTCTGTTATGCGGCCGTGACTGAACGCCAGGACAGCACTCAACTCCACAAAGCCTATGCCAACACGAATAAAGAGGGGAAATGACATCTTCCTTGTTGGAGTAAGAAACAGCAGCACAAACAGTAACAACAATCAAGTAATCAGAGGAGCAATTAGCTAGGAAGAATTCATTCTAAATGACTGTCCGTGGTGGACGTATAAAATATGACCACAACATTTTACTCAGACAAATGAAAACTTTTAAATGACTGTCCCTGGAGTTTCTGCTTTAAAGTCTTCTTCTTTTTTTTTTTTTTTATAACAGTCTATCTTTCTACTATTTATTACCAGAAAATACAACAGTGACTCAGTCTGTTTGATGTTACCCTTCCTGACTTTCAAATTAGGTGGAGAGAAACCACTCTTCCTAGTTGAGTTTCAAATTCCTGTGTGCAGAAATAGAGCCGGGCCCCTTTGCCATTCTCCTTTATATTTTCAAATAATTTCTTAATGTAGAACTTCAAGATGACAGGGAACTCCAAACGTAGATTTAAAAATTTGTGGGTGTATCTTTCTCTTGAGCACATCCATCCACGGGGCCCCAACTTCACTGCATAAAACACAAGGACGCTATAATTATCATGTGTTTTTTTTCTTCCTTCTCTTTTGCCCTCTTTCCTTTTCCTTCTTTGCAGGATTTTGCACATGCTAAGCACACCCTCTATCCCTGAGCTACACTGCAGCCACCATGTATATTCTATGGCTTTTGGATTTGGTTATTATTATTTTTTTCAAGGGGATCTCTTCTATTCTTAAGAGGGATAGTTCAGTGAATAAAAACATATTTGAAAAATAATAATCAAATAGCTGTGTCCAGATTTAATCAATCAAGTGTATGGTGGTAATTTACTGGATCAAACAGATGGCATCTATTAGAAAGTCAAAGATAAACTAAATATGAAGGGGAAGACCTTTAGAGAATGACAGAGTGTTTATTCTCATAAATGTTATGCTGAATGAATTTAATTCTTCAACCCAGTGTAGGAATTGAAACCAAGAAGAGAGTAATCTTGCTAGTAGGGAACATTTTTTCTTATCTTGAAATACTGGGTAATTCACTTATTCTGATTATTCCATTTTAGAACTAGGCTTTATCATTTTGTCTAAATAAAAATGAAAGGTCTTTGTTAGGAAAATTTAAGTGATTTTAAAATATCCTTCCAGTAAAATAAAGATGAGAATATGAGGAACTGCTTATAAAGTTTGATCTTTATTCACTATAAAATATATATATAATTATTAACTTTTTATTTTTATTTATTTATTTATTTATTTATTTATTTATTTTTGCAGTACTGGGGATTGAACTCAGGACCTTGTGCTTGCCAGGCAGGCACTTATTACACTGAACTATATCCCCAGCCCAAAATTATTAACTTTAAAAAAAATTAAAGCTATCCGCATGTTGATGAAAGTGAATCCCAATTCTTTTCCATTTTTTTTCTTTCATGGCTGTGATCCCTTCCCAGGATTTCCATAATGAATTTTCACACATAAATGTCTTAAAATAACAGAATTTGCTCTCTACAGCTTTAGAGGAAAGGTGGCTGAGATAAAAGTGTCAGCGACTCCTGGAAAGAATATGTTCTTTACCTCTTCTGGCTTCTGGTGGTCCAGTGTGTTCCTTTTTTGTGGCAGGACAACTGTGTTCCCTTCCTATATCTGACTTTTCAAGACCATCTTTTTACTTATGTCTTACTCCATATCCCACAAGTATATTTTCTTTAGATTTAAGGTCCATCACAATTCAGTGTGGTCTCATCTTGATTTATACACTAATAACAACTGGCAAAACCTTAATATCAAACAAGTTCATGGTCTGAGCTCCTTCTGGGCCTTTGAATCTTTAGAGGATGGGTATTCAGTCCATCACAATGTATTCACATCTTTTATCAATCACAAATCCCTTTCTGAGCTAATTAGGGCAACTAGAGAGAGGAGAGAGCATCCTCTCCGAGTGGTATTCAAGCTTTCCTAACTCCAACAGACAGTTAAACCATGGTTTAGATTGCTTTCAGATTTTTGGTGCTATTTTCAAAGGCCCAAGTTCATGTATGTTGGCTGTATACTGTCATCTTGCATAGCACAGAATTTGTTTTGCACAACTGAGCTATCATTCATGTAGCAAACTTATCTTTTTTGGGTTACCTTATTACTTCTGACTTTTTGGATCAGTTTCAACAGAGCCAAAGCACATTAAAACTTTTTCATGATCTTTTACAAGCAACTCAAAAATTTAGGAATTAATCATCAGATTCACTTCTTATAGAAACAAAACAACATAAAAATATTAGATTTAATGGCAGCTACTATTTTCATTGTGGAGGGTTGTTTTGTTTGTAGGAACTTCAAATGTTGTCTCACATGAAAATAACATACTTTAGGAAGTTACATTGCGTGAATCAGTCAGGCTACAATTAAGAAACCTTTTTTTCTGTTTAAGAGTGGTGCTTGATTCAAGTTCAAAGTGGTGGTTATTTAAGGAAAAGAAGCATCATCATTGTTCATATGGCATCTGTATGTGTAGGAGCACATATGCTATTGATAGGCAATTGCAAAGCAGTGAGGAGGAACCCAGTGTACCTGCACTTGTTCACAAACAGAAAAACAAAGTAGCCCTAAGTTCTGAACCTAAGTCTTGTATAACTTCTGCTCATTTACCTTTGCCACCCAGCTAGCTACCCAGCTGGCAGAGTTTGTAGCTATAATTGAAATGTATGGGAAGAAGATTTTCAGATTTATGGATTTTTCTGCTCGTTTCTGTTGAAAATGTTTTTATATTTGAATTATATTAATTCCGTGCCCTAAAACCCCAATGATTTTCTATTTGTCTATAGAAACAGAATAGAATGGTGGTTACCAAGAACTGGGGAGAGAATGTGGGGCATTGTTCTTCAATGAAACAAAGTGTTTCCTATTCAAGGCGAACAAGTTCCAGAGATCTGCTATGTATATAATTAACCTTTGATGCTGTGCACTTCGTGTTAAGAGGATAGATCTAATGTTAGGTTCTCGCCGAAGTAAACCGAACCAAAGCAAACCAAACAAAAGGAAGAATAAAAGAACACAAGGAAATCGTGATGGACCTGTTTAGTACCTTAGCTGTGGTGATGGGATCGAGTGTGAGTGCTTATGTTCCAACTCATCAACATGCGTACATTAAATCTGTGAAATATGTGCACATCACCTATACTCCAATAAAGCTGAAAACATAGCAAAAGAGTACAAAAATAGACATTTTGCTTATCTATTGGTTTTTATATATCTTGGGGTGAAGAGACAGGAATCCAGTATAGGTGGACAGCTACTATATAATTAAATTCAGTAAAACTTAAGTTTCTTCTTTAAAATAGACTGTTTCTTTTTCCTATACAGAAACACAAAACTCTCTGGATATATTTGCAATGAATTAAAACTAAATTAAAAGACATTTATATAGAATAGCAGTTGCAATGATAGCAATGGAATTATTCATATAACAATACATAAAATAGAAAAGTTTTTAAATATCAGAAAATTCTGTAATTTAATGTCAAATTTCAGTAGAATTTCTGCAAACTTTTACAAGTGTAAAACATTTAAACAATTTAAATTAGCTCAATTTTCAATGTTTCAGGCACATTCCCACACTCTCTTTTCCTAAATTAATTTCTGATTCTTTTTTCTTTAATCCAGAGTGCCTTACTTGTTTCTTTCTTTTTTTTTTTTTTTTGGCGGTACTGGGGATCGAACTCAGAACCCTGTGCTTGCCAGGCAGGCGCTTATTCCACTGAGCTATATCCCCAGCCCCAGAGTGCTTTACTTGTATTAGCCATTTATATCTGTCTTTCCTTACAGACCACAGATTCAATTTTAGCAGAACTTTTTGTAATCTCAGGGTTTGAAGACATTTCAGTCCGTTCCCTCCAGAATTTTTGGACTGCTTATTCCAGTTGAGTTGTCTGATCACCTTAAGTAACAGAGAACTGTATCTCTCCTAGAGATTCTCTCTTCTGCCCAGAGTTGATCATTAGGGATGTATCCTTTCAGAAGCATAGAACTGGAACCATTCTTGACCTCCTGGAAACTGTTACATGAATCTTTCCTCATTTTGTGCTCTTAAACTGGGCACCTAGAGACAAGCTGTTTATTTTAAGTCAGCAAAGACAAAAACACAGTATAGTGACATGAACTGTTTATTTTCTTACATTCTTAATATTATTTTAAGCAAAATAAAACTGTAATAAATTTTTAAATTTAAAATTTACTTTTTGTTGTACCGTTTCATAAAAACTAACAAATACATTCAGGCGTACAACCACCATCACCTTTAAGACGCAGATATTTTCGTCAATTCTGAACAAGATCTACTTCTTTGCAGTCAATCTCTTTAAAGCTACTGACTGGCCACCTCTGATCTGCTCCTTCTTCCTTTAGTTTTGCTTTATCCAGAATGTCATACAAATGGATAATGTATCGACAGCTCTTTGAAACTGTTTTTTTTTAAAATTATTATTATTTAGTAAGGTACATTTGGATTCACACACAGTATTGAAGGTTGGTGACTTTTTAATTCCTAAGTAGTATTCCATGGAACCATTTATAAAATTCTTTCACAAATTCAAAGGCATTTAGATTGTTTCTATGTTTTACGACTATGAGTAAAGCTGCTGAAGCATTCACATACTAGTTTTTATTAGTTTTCATTTCTCTTGAGTAAAAGGGGTGGAATGCTGTGTCACAGGATAATTGTACATTTCACTTTGTAAGACACAAGTAAATTGTTTTTCCAAAATTGCACCAGTTTTCATTCTCAGCAGCAATGTGTAACATTGCCAGCTGTTCAACACCCTTGCAAGCAGCTGATGGCAATTTTAGCTATTCTAATAGATGTATAGTTGTAGTTTTAACTTGCAGTTTTCTAACGTTTAATAATTTGAGATTTTGGGGTTTTTTTTGTTATTTTTTTGAGACAGGATCTCTCTAGGTAGTGCAGGCTGGTCTTGGAATCATGGTGTAGTCTTACCTCAGCCTCCCAAGTGCTGGGATTACAGGTGTGTGTGAAATCACATCATCGCGAAGCTTTCTACACTTGTTGATGTGCTACCCATGAATCTTTCTTTTAGTGAGATATTATTTGCCCATTTAAGATTTAGGTTGTTTGAGTTCTTGCTATTGCACTTACACGTTTTTCTACTCTGGATACAAGTTGTTATACTTTAGATTTAAAATGTGCCTCGAAGACATATGTGGTATATTAAGCTCAGGCTTCTGGAAGGTGACAGGGTGATGGGGACACAGTACTCCAGTTAATTACTGATGGATTCAAAGCTGAAGGCAACCAAAACAAGTCCAAGGAGTTCACTACTCCTTATATCCTAGGATTCTGGGCCTCACTCCCTTTTCCAATTCAGAGTCCCTTCTTTCCTTTCTTCTTTCCATCCTTCTTTCTGCTCTTCCTCCTTCCTGTTCTTTCTTTTCCTTCCTTCCTTCCTTCCTTCCTTCCTTCCTTCCTTCCTTCCTTCCTTCCTTCCTTCCTCCCTCCTTCCCTCCTTCTTTCTTTCTTTCTTTCTTTCTTTCTTTCTTTCTTTCTTTCTTTCTTTCTTTCTTTCCGTGGTACTAGAGTTCAAAATCATGGCCTTGCTCATGCTAAGCAAGCTCTCTACTACTGAGATGTACCCCTGCGTTTCTGTGTCAGGTTTAAAAATAGACAAGGACAGATATGTCCAGAGACTACATCTGGATTAAGTATCAGGGTGATTGCTACTCTAAGACCCTACCATTCTTGCAGGAGAAAAAAATAATTTGGGATCACGATTCTGACCAGAGAAAAATTTGAGACATTTTAAAGCTTAAAAGCAAATGGTCAGACATCCATTAAGGTCAGACAGGGGGGCACTGCCAGGAGCAAGCAAAAGGAGACAGACCGAGGAGGAGGCTGCTGTTACAGCTCAGGGACAGCACAGTAAATTCAAGGCACAGAAGGAGGTGCGGGGGAAAAGAGTGAATTTAATATGAAATGAGTGACAATTACTAAAGGAAGGGAAGAGCTGGATATCAGTCGAAATTTGTTTCACATATATTTGTCCATTTTCTATTCTGTACTCTGAGCTGAATTGTGGGCACAACTATAAATACGAAACGTCAAACATTCTGGCCCTTTAGAATATATTTGTGCCACAGACCTAAAAGCAAGTAATTGAAGGGCAGGTACTATAAGTGCTACAGTACAAATGAGCTGTCTTGGACTAAGTAAGTTTCTTTCTTTTTTGTCTCACTATGTAGTTCAGGCTGGCCTTCAACTCACTTATATAGCCCAGGCTGGCCTCAAACTCACAACAATCCTCATGTCTCAGCTTCCCAAGAGCTGGGATTACAGGTGGGCACCACACACCCTGCCTAAGTAAGTTTCTTAGAGTTGTTATTTTAACCTTCATAGTGAGAAGCTTAAAAGATGATTCATCTCTGAACCAATGTCCTCATTTCTTAAGGGGAAAATTGGAGCAAAACTTGTAACCTGCCAAATAGTAACTAGAGTCCTTTTCTAAAACACACATCACTGGGACACTACTTCATGTCACTAAAGGACTAGAGCTGATTTGGAACAAAATGAACCTAAAGAAAATAGTGTAAATATGAAAAGATGTTATGTACCTCTAAATATGGTGGAGAAAAGACCAATATTAAGATTTTAATTTGGAATAACTGGGAAATGCTATTTTGGTGATACACGTCTTGTACACACACACACACAGACACACACACACACACACATATCTTTTAAATTTTGTGCAATGGTGCGGAAGTTTTCTCTCAGTGTGAATGTCACTTAATTGTTCTTTTACTTCAAACTTTAGTATATGTGCTGCGAAAGCAAACACAACCTCATATTTTAAATAGGTCCTAGAGCCTGCAGAAAAGTTTCAGACAAAAGGATTCAAAAGAAAAATGACTCACCATGGGATGAAACAGAAGTGGGACTATCTCAAAAGCTGCAGCTCAGCAGCGTTGGTGATGGTTAAAGTCCCCAAACGATGAACAGTCTACCCTTTCACCGTAAATAATCCTTCTAACCAGCAGTTCTCATAGCTTTCCTCCATTGTAGAGAATGGCACATAATTTAGAATCAACTTCTGCCTTTGATAACATATAATAGAACTGATTATTGTCCACCTAATTCTAAAAAGTAACGCTGCAGAGAACCTAATGAACATTTGAAGGTTCTTTTAGAATTCGACAGTTGAGCTGGCTTTGTTTAGACTAAATAGTTCCTGTAGTGGAAGAGGAACGTGTATTTTTATGAATTCAGGTGATTGACGGTATTGTTAGAATGAAGAGCGTCACCATGTGGAGGAGGGGAACGAGAACAAAAATAGAGTGTGGCAGTCACTGACAGTCATCTTAATCTTGGACTAAGGGAGATGGAAAGGTGGGAGCCTTACATTAAGGAAATACAGAATTGATCAAATATATACAATTTTGTGCCGCGTTAACTCATCATTGCAGCATTTTGTGTAGTACCCTAAAAATTACTTTAATTTCCCCGAACACGAGATCGGACTATCTGTTTTCGTATATGCTGAACTTTGTACTCCACTTCTTTGGCTGGTGAGACTATTCGCATGTCTGTGAGTGTCTCTATCCTCTTTGTTCAGGATGCCGTCTGAGGGGCAGAACATAGAAATCCACAATCGGGCCGGGCATACAGCTCAGCGGCACCAGCGCCAGCTTGGCAAGCACAGGGTCCTGAGTTCCTTCCTGGTGCCCCCACCTCCCCGCCGAAGAGCGCGATGGACAGGGCATACGCGATGACCGCACTGGAGCTCAGAAACCGCAGCAGCTAGCTCAGCACATCAGCTCACAATCGCTCCAGCAATGGCCCAGTCGGAACTTCGACCTGGCTACCAGCTTGCCCTTCTTTGCTCCTGTTTCCAATTCAGAATGAATAAAAGAAAGCCAAACGTTTTCCAGATTAATCACATAGGGCACCTTGGTTCTGTTTCATACACGTCCAGCTTCCTCCTGCCAACAGCCTCCAGTCAGGGTGCACCTGAAGCCTTTTCTTTGCTATACAATCTCCTTATTTTCCTCTCTGCCTTCTCCCAAGTATAAATGATAGTTTCTTGTCTCCCTGTTATAAGAAGTTTTCAATAAGTGCTTTTTTTTCCCACTGATGCGTTCTATTATTTCCACACATCTTTTCTTTTCCTCTACCGAGCATCAGTAAAAGGATTTAATTAGAAGTCGGGTTCACAGATAAGGTTGGCTATGTCACGGGACTGTTGTGTCTCTCAATTTAGTAAAAATTTAATAATTGTACAACTGATCATCTGTTGGTCTCTTTCTTTACCACTGGCTTTAATTTTGAGAATAAGATTCTGTACATATTTTGTAGAAAAATCATTTCAGTTTTTGATGCTATTGTGTAGTGCACTGTCTGCACAATTTAGATTTCAATAGTTAATTACTAATATGTAGAAATGCAATTGAATGCTAGATCTATACACTTGGATGTTGTGACCGTGGTAAACTCACTAAACATTTCAAGGGTTTTTTTGTAGATAGTTTTGGATTTTATATTTTTCTTAAAGTATTTGCATGGTTAAGATTTATTAACAGTATTCTTACTAATTTTCAAGTGATATGTGAGAGAGTCAGCCAAGTCAATCAGTTTTAAATACTTGTAGAGCCACAAATGTCCACGGGCAAGTTTCCTCTTCCTGTTGTTCTTTGTCCTACACAATTCTTAATCTGCATTGTCTGGGATACAAGCAGTGTTCATGCCCTGGAAGATTCAATATCATTAAGACACCAATTCTGCCTCCTTTAATCTGGGAAATAAACTTAACCAAATCAAAATGAGGATTATTTCACTGATATCAGCAAGTTTATTCTAAAATACATATGGAATCCAAATTTAGAATATATGAAGAACTCTAAAGATTAGACACCCTAAAATAAAAGATTCAGTCAAAAATTGAGCAACTGAAATGAATACACAGGCAGAAGTAAAAATGTACATAAATACATGAAAAAAATGTTCAGAATCACTGGCCATTAGAGAGATGAAAATTAAAACAACAATGAGATCCCATCTTACTCCAGAAAGAAAGGCTATCAGCAAGAAATTAAATAATAACGAATGCTGGCCAGGCTGCAGGGAAAAAGGAACACTTTTACATTGTTAATGGGAACGTAAACTCTGGCGTGATCACCACAGAAACAAGAATGAAGATTCCTCAAAAAACTAAAGCTAGAAATTCCACTTGACCCAGTTATTCCCCTTCTGTCATCTTCCTGAAAGAGTTAAAGTCGTCATAGTGATACCTGTGCACTCATGTTTATAGCAGCACTGTTCACAGTAGCTAAATCTTGGAAGCTGCCTATATGTCCATCAACAGATAACTGGATGAAGACAATGTGGTTTTTACAAACAATGGAATTACTGCTGTGCATAGAGAAGGATAAACCTGAGTCATTTGGAGGAAAATGGATGTACTTTGAGGACACAATGTTAAGTAAAAACGTCAGACACGGTAGCTTAAATGTCACATGTATTCTCTTATATAAGAAACAAAACATAAACAGCAAAATGATGGATGGGTAATTAGAGGTATGGAGACAGGTTTTATATGGGAAGGGGATTCAGGGGTGAAGAGAGCAAGAGAGGATGCGGAGGAGGGGAGGGGATTAAACATGAACTAAGATGTGTCATGTGCATGTACCAACTCCACACGTGGACTGTAATCAGTATGTGATGGAAAATGTACTAAAGAAAGAACTGGACCAAAGCAAAAAATTAAGTTAAATCTTAAAAAGTCTTGCAAACCAAAAATAATTCAACTGGAGAATGAGCCAAATAGGTGAAGTTCATGGAAGAGAACATAGAAATAGCAAAATAATTACATAAAAAAATGTACAACACTAAGCCACTAGGGATATGAAAACTCTTTTGCATATGGGCATTTGGATGAACACAGTAAGGTGTTCCTGTGCGCTCATCTGAGTGAGTGATAACTTCAAATACTGGATACGATAAGGGGCAATTGGATCATTCATATCACTAGTAGGTATGCAAAATAGGCCAGCCAGAGAGAACATGACATTTTCCTCCAAAAATAGCATATGCTTACTATACAACCCAGCAGGTGCACTCTTGGGCACTTATTATGGAGAAAGGAAAACTTCTCACAAAACTTGTACATTAATATTCATGGGAGCATTAGTCACAATCACCATGCAGACAACCCAGGTATCTTTCAATGAGTTAAGCAAGCCTTGATACACTCATATCAGGAAATACTACTCTTTAGTAAAAAAACGAAGTACTTATTGATACTCCAAACAACCTAAATGAATCTCCCAGAGATTTATGCTGATAGAATAAAGAAGCTAATGCCAAAAAGTTTTAACTGTATGATTCCATTTATGTATCATTCTTGAGGTGGCAATATTCTAGAAATTGAGAACAACTTAGTGTTTAGCTAGAGTCTTAGAAGAGTATGGGACAGGAAGGAAAGTAAGCAAATCTATAAAACGGCCCCGTGGGAGATTCTTGTGATGATGGAAATATTTTGTGTTTTGACTACAACCATTTCAATACACTGATTGTAATACTGGACTATTTTACAAGGTGTCATTGTTGGAAGAGATTAAGTAAAGAGCATACAAAATCTCTTTGTAGTTTTTCTTACAACTTCATGTGACATCTATGATCTCAAAATAAAAATTTGAATTTAAAATATATTAATTGCATATTGAAATGATGTGAGGTGTTGCTCATTTTTGTTTTGCTTTTTCTTTGAGACAAGGTCTCACTGTGCAGTTTAGGTTGGTCTCAAATTCATTGTGTAGCCCAGGTTGGCCTCAAATGGCATTAATCCTCCTGCTTCAGCTTCCTGAGTGCTGGGATTATACATGCATATCACCAGACCTGGCTCACGCTTCTGCTTATGGCTTTTGTTTTATTATAGAAGTGATAGCAGGTATTAAACACTTTTAGTAACTAAAATTTAAACAAAAATGTATTTTAGTTTTTCTAGTTCAGATTATTTTAATTACATAATTTCTCCATAGAGCAAGACAATCTTTGGATATAATCAACCATACTGGTGAATGTCTAGGCTCTAACCTGAGCTAGACCTGCACTGGGCTTAAGTAGTAGTTGGGACATCCTCTCCTCAAATGCTGGTATATTGAGCCTTCCTTAGCTGCGGCAGCACCCACAGGAAAGTCATCACCCTCCAAATCTATATTTGTCCAAATAATTAGTTGATTTCTCTATTAAAAAAGAAACCGATCTTACTTGCAAATAGAATCCCACTGATTTGTCTACCCTAATGCTAATAAACACTGTATGGATTACTGTAGGTTTATAAGAGGTCTTGAAATCTAACAGTATTAAGTTTTCAACTAGTGTCTTCACAAGATTACATCAGCTCTTCTACAATTTTTGTGCTCTGATATAAAGTTTAGAATCAGTCCTTTAGGTTTAACAAAACAGATTTCTGTGGCTACAATAAATTTTAAATCATGAATGAATTTTAAATTTCACATCATAAATTATTGAGCCTTTAAACCATGAATATGTTATGTGTCTCCATTTATTTAGATCTTCTTTAATTTTTCTCAGATATATTTTCATTACTAGTTGCCTTACATACTATTGCTAATGTATTCTTGAATGTTTTGTTTTACAATACTATTTGAAAATGGTTTATTTTCAATTATTTTTTGTATGATACAGAAATATAATAAATTTACATAATTAAGTAAATATCATTTATAATAGTATCTACACTTTCTTTTTCCCACTTATAGAGATTCTAATAGTATCAAACCCTTAAAACTGTGAGATTAAATGAGTTCTTATGTATAATTATTGCAAGAACATTGTTAAGTCTAGAATAAATGATCAGTGAATGTGGATCATTGTTACTTTTAGTGAGCTTTCAGAAAGTGTACTTCCAAGGTACTATTCTTCTTTTGAAGGATGAGGCTTAACTCACAGCCAATCAATGGTCATAAAGAAAGTAGTCTTTACTGTAAAAGGAGCCTCTTATGCTGGCAGTTTTAGAGTCACATCATCCAGCCAGGTTGGGGTTCTCACGGTCTGTGTCCTCATCAGGCCTGCATTGACAGGATGATTCAAAAGAAAAGATTTCTTTCTCTCTGCCTATATTTAACCCAGAAAGTTGAGTTATTCTGGGAATAGGTGCCAAAGGATAGTAGTGTGCCAAGCAAGATATTGAGATATCAATAGATATCAATAGATATATTGATGGTAAAATGTGTCCCTATGGATGCTGAAAGCAATGGGTAGAGGCTGAAGAGGTCTTATTTTTCTTTTGACATTCAAATCAAAATCAAACCCCGGAACAGTTAATAAATAGAAATATAATTTGAAATTCAATGTTCTGAAAAAAGCTATGTTTGAAGATTTCAGATATAAGGGTAATTCAATTAAATGACATAGTCGCCCAGAATCCAGTTTAGAATTTATGTTTTATTCTATGAAATTTATTTTACTTTGAAGATCAGTTGAGCATTGTGGAACATAACAAGATGACACTTGAAGAAATCTACAGAGATGGAATTTGTTCTCCACCCTCAGTATGGGTCACAGGAATACTTACCCGTCCAGCATCCAAGTGAGATGCAGTTTTAGCAAGTGAGATTTATAGAGGTGGGCTACAGAAACCTTACAATGCCATAAGCAGAATTTAATAGGTGATTCTGATTTGTGCTCAGAAAATGAGAATGCTGATAGAAATGAGGACAGTAAGGGTCAGGCTAGTGAGATTTAGATGAGAATTAAACATTGGATTAGAGGTCGTTCATGTTGTATTCTGGGAAAAAGCTTGTCTTCATTTTCCCATGTTCTAAAGACTTGTATGAGGCTGAATTTAAGGGTGGTAGACTGATTAAATCAATCTTAGAATCTCATTATATATCAAAGAAATTAGCCTTTGGCTGCATTTGTTAAAATATTTAACTTTTTGTTAGATATTTTAATATGTTATACATAAGTGCACATACAACCATACACACACAAGTAGATGGATGTTTTTATATAGGCAACAGCACTGATATTTTAGCTTGCTATTTCTGTCAGATATTTTATGCATTTGAAAATTCTAACCTTATGCTGGATATGGTGGTGCATACCTATAATGTCAAACTTCAGGACACTGAGGAAAGAGGATTTTTGTGAATTGGACACCAGTTGGGGCTACAAAGTGAGCTCAAGGCCAGCCCAAACTACATAGTTAGAACATGTCTCAAGAAACCAGAAAAAGTCATGATCTTATTTGAATTAAATATTTACATTTAAAATTTTTGAGATTGTTTTATGGTTTTATCATTTACATTTAACTAGAATCTATTTAGAATTTTACATTAGCTAGGAATCTACTTTTTTTCAGAAGTATTGAGGACCACTTATTGAATAATTATATATTTTGCTGCAGCTCTACTAAATATCTCTTCTTAAAATAAATTCTTACATAGTCCAACACAAAACGCAGGGTTCTTTTGTTCTATTGTTTTGTCTAGATATACTTGGCTCAGTATGTTCTACTTCCCAAAGGAATTGGGGAGATAAAATTTCATTGAATGTTGTAATCTCTTCATGACTTTAAATGCAGTGTTTAAAGTAGCAACGTCATGCCTTGAAGTTTGCTTAATGAGAAACACTAAAATCTGAAATGAATGGCTGATATCAGCAAACCACTACTCTGGCAGATCATTCACTTTCTCCCATCCTCCATCCCCAAGCCCTTTCATTCCCCCACGTTAAGTTGCCTGCAGATGGCAAGGCTCAGTCTCCCGAGGAACAACACATTTCGGAATTTGGGAGCATATTTATGCTTGTATCAAGTATCTCAAGAAAGCATACTGTGGAAAGACAATTCCTCTTTCTTTTTCTTGTTTTAATATTAATCAATGTGCATCTTATAAACTAAATCGGGTATGTTTTTCAGTTTTCTTGTGCTCTGGAAGTCTCAGTACATCTTAAGGACTAAAGAAGTCAAAACAAATCATTTCATAACTGGCCCTGGAATCTCTATAGTGGTATTAATTAGATTTTATTTGAATTTGTTCAATGGTTCATTTACTTGTTTATGCATTCTTTAGTTTGTTTGCTTATTCAGCAAATAATTTTTTTGTCGCTTTTGTGCATGAGATCAAAATGGTAAACAGACCAGAATTATCTCCCGCCTTCCTAGGGTAAATAATCTGGTCAGGAGACCCATAATGGCCAACTACAGTAAATATGTATGAAATTGCAGCTCAAGTGGTACAGTTCTAGGAGTACTCAGGGCTTTTTTTTATTGGTGTGTAACTCAGGTAATAATTTGCTGCATAAAGGATACATGAGGTTAGTCACTTATTAGGAGCCAAGTAGGAGAGAGAAGGAATGAGGACACATAGGATTAGATAGAAGCATATACAAAAGTCCTGTGGTGGAGGGAAATTGGGAGAAAGAGGAACTGAGAGGCACCTAGTATGTGGAGCAGGCATGGCCTGAACTTTCTAATGATTTTTCTTTATTCTGTGAGTAAATATATCAAAAGCTGTTAAGGATAACACATGGTATTCCTATTGATTGTAGTTTCTATTCTGCTTTGTAAAGTGTGGATTGGGTGGGTTTGCTGTTTGCAGAGTTCATGAAAGCAAACCAGTTGAAGGTAATGTGGGGAAAAGATATTAGTAATTAGGACTAGTTCCAAAGTAGGACTACTTCTGCGAGTTCTAGCCTGCAAGGCAAAGCTACCCTCCACACACACACGCACACACACACACGCACACACACACACACACACACACACATGCACATTTTTTGTAAATAAGCTTTTCCAGAAGACTTCGGTCTCTCATTCATTTCTAGGGTCTTTGGCTGCTTTCTTATTATAATGATGAAATTGAATAGTTCAAAAAGACAGCAAGCCTCCCCAGGCCTGAAGCCTTTACAGCAATGGTTAGAGAAGCAATGACAGAAACTGACAGACCTGGTGGGGTTTGGGAATCTTATTGCGCTAAACAAGTTACCTGTTTGTGGTGTCAGTAATAGCATTATAGTTTCTCTCCTAGAATATTATCGTATTAACGATATTCTGTATCTTCATACTAAACATTACTCAGGTCTCTTTAGAATCCATGTTTATATGACCTTGTATATGCTAATGTGAACTTGAATTGTCTGGGTTTGATTGATGAGACTTGAAAGCATTTTCTCCACTTGACAAGTGGTTTCAAAGTATTAGCATAGAAACTACATTAACTTTTACAGGTTTTCTACTTGCTGCTGAATTAGCTTCTGTCAGTACATTAGTGCTGACTTTTTATGGTTAATATATTTCTCTAAATTCTTCAGTTTAAAGCTTAGTTTATTTATTTTCACTCTATTATGTTGTTAAACACATGTCTAAGGACATGCATTTGTATTTGAACAAAGTTTTAAACAATAATGGGTTATTATTTCTTAGTCTATTTCAATTTAATAAGAATATCTACCTCATTTAGATTTCATTTTATATCCAGAAGTATACTAAATATACTCTACTGCCTTTAATTATTTTTATATGGCTATTTAAAATATTATTCCCATTTTACAGAAGAAGGAATTGGGTTTTCATTTTACCCAAATTAGGGCAGATTAGTGGCAACATTTTGTTTTCCTTCTTCTTGCAAGAGTCAGGTTCACTTGGAAATAGCTGGAAGATAATATAATGCTCATAGTCTGGATTTTAGAAATGACGAAAATTTAGCAAACACATCATAAAGGAGAGGAACATATCTACTAGTTACACCAAGCCTAGTGATCGTAAACCCCTTGTTTCCTGCTTAGATGTTAACCTCGATTGAAGAGGAGGAAATACTCAGAAAAGAATTATAAGGTTTGTATGAGTGATGGAGATAAAACGAGAACATAAGGGGTTCTCAGCAATGCTTCCTATGAATGCCTGCATGGATTTCCTCTAGTCCAGCTCTGTGTGAACTGAGGTGCACTTACTGTTATGCTTTGGGTCATGAACCCTGTTTTATGGCTGTGATGTTAATGGCAGGTGATGGAGTCCTTAGGATGCAGGGGCTACTGGGAGAAAGGTCACTGTGGGGTCTCCCTTCTTCCTTTTAGAAGATTTGCCCCACCGTGTAATTCCTGCCACGATTCCCTGATTCACTGCAGTCCCCAAAACACCAGAGCCGAAAGGCCGTGGAATGGAACTTCTGAAAGTATGTTTCAAAATGACCTTTTCTTCCTTTCAAATTGATTTGCTCAACTATTCTGTGACTGCAATGGAAAGCTGACCAACCCAACGTCTTTTCCAGGTTGCTTTCATGATGATCTGAAGTAATCAAGCACATAAACCTTTATAATCTCTAGCATCTGTTCCTAACAAAAATCCTAAACTTTCTAGAATTATCTGCAGCACTTTTATTCACCCAAAATGCACTTAGCAGTTAATGTCTGCCTTTCGGGTGCTAGCCCATTTCCTGCCACGAGTGTCTGTATATTTTCATCCTTGAGTGGACACTGAAAGAATGAATTCCGTGAGTGTCAAGGGAGAGGTAGTGAAGGTGCTGGGACTGGGCAGTGTCTGCGATGCTTCAAAGTGCACCCTCTGTAATAGAATACTAGGGCTTGCCAGTATTTCTTCCTGGGCTTCTTCTTGGTGCAGAGTCATGAAGGGATAGTGGGGTAGCAATTCTTTTTCTCTATCTTATTTTTGACTATTGAATTTGCTGTAGCAGAAAAAAAAATACCCACTATGATCTTCATCGCTGAGATTTAGATGTCAAGTACCACATTCAGGAAGTAAGTTTTATGTTTTATTATGATCATAGTGTCTCCCTTCTCTGATCTTTCTTTATTCTCTACAGAATAAGGTAGAGAATAGCTTCTAGTTACTAGTTTTATTGGAAACCGGACAGTGGTTTTCTTTGCCGGCGGCGCCCTCATACTCTGAAATAACCGATGGCTGCCCTGAAAGGTCTCATTGCCTCACTTTCATTTCTGGGCATAGCAAATATTTGCTCATTACTTTCCAGGAATTCATGATCCTAATATCATAGTATAAATATATACATGTTTCAAAATTGGCCAAATGAACTGTTTTTTAAGACCTGGAGGTTTGCTTGCCTTTAAAATTCAAGACAATGAAATGACAATGACGTTTTCACAAAGAAGCTGTAACTAGACGCTCACTCATCTTTACTCAGCAGTGATACTTTTATGATTCTCTCTCTATGCACAAAGCGGTAACTCTGCACTCTAGGAGATTCCTAAGTGCATTCTTACCCACTGGCAGTAGTTATGATATGTAAATGCGAGATCCTTTTACTTCCCTTCTTTCCAAAATTACGGAAACAGAGTTTTTCAATAAGAGTCATAGATACAACTGGGTAAAATTAACTAGTCCCTAAAAAATTTCCCACCTATCTTCCCTTACCACTATTACATGATTATGCAGTAAAATTAATACTATTGTTTCTCAATATTAGTACATTAGAGCTTTATACCCTAAATCATTTGGATCTTCTGGAAGGAAATAGGCCCATTACTCTAATGTGTGACCATGAGGAAGGCATTGCTGTCTTTACCATCTGCTGAT
The DNA here is from genome assembly GCA_004027595.1 of Dinomys branickii. Lineage (NCBI taxonomy): Eukaryota > Metazoa > Chordata > Mammalia > Rodentia > Dinomyidae > Dinomys > Dinomys branickii. Next base: position 18,962 of record PVLD010018595.1, on the reverse strand, counting down.
ATCTTAGGACCCTCATTACTGTGTCTTCCTCATGCCTTCAGAAGGTGCTTCCTCGTGGAAGACTGTTTTCTGTCTGAAGAGGACGGACAGGTGGTTCTGTGGGCTTTTGTCCCTTGGGATTCTCCCTTTACCCAGCTTCAGATATCAGTATTTCTGGCTATTCAGTCTCACCTTGTCAAGCAGAGAATTCTGACACTGTGGGGAGAGGAAGCTCGGGTATGTTTCAGTAGAAGGAGGTGGAAGGGGGCCAGGAAGGACAAGACATTACCTCTCCGGAAACAGCATGCAACCTTTGGAAGAGTTGAGAGGTCAAGATCAGACTCAAAGGGCGCTGCAGACCATCAAGGGTTGTTTTATAAAAATATCTATGCTGGAAATTTATAGTAGCTGGGCATTCAGAATAGAAGTTAGGGGATGAAGCAAGGCAGAGATTTCACATGCGTGCACACACATACACACACACACACACACACACACACACACACACACAAACACACACACACACACACACACTTGCTTTTCAGTTGAGCTGAGAGCCAGCTCAGGGTTAAAGAAATGCCCCTGTTCCCAGATCCGAATGTCATTTTTGCTGTGCTTCCCAATGCTTGCCTTTAAGGTTTCCTCAAAAGGCTGCTATTACAACATTTCACTCACACAACCTCTGGAGAAAACCCTCTGGGGCATTTTGGGTCTTAACCTTGTAATAGAGCCTTTTCTCCTTCCATGACTGATGCCATTCTTAAAATAAGTAACTGTATAGGCACTGAACAGGACAAGGGTACAGTGCGGGTGAGGCAGAGGCTATTCCCATTGGCTACCCTCCCCCTCTTCCTTAGGTGACCTCTCTGACCCTGCTGGAGAAGTCATGAATCTCCTTCACATTATATTCTTAATGAGGCTATTTACACTGCATACTAAATGAGATCATGACTGTGTAATAAATTCTCCACTCTGAGCTAAGCATACAGAGTCAGCCTCTTCAGCTGCTTACAATTTAACCTTTTAACCCATAAGAACCCTGTTGCTGCCCACAGATGCCACACTGTAAGCTTGTCATGATTAAGGGATCTCAACAACCTGGAGCTTTTTTAGGTCTACTTTTTAAAAAATATATTGTTATTTGCAATCTAAGGCTAGTTTGTAAGCTGAGTTGTTTTTCTTAATTCTTGAGAAAGTCTTGGAAAACCATTTGAACTAGTAAGTACCCATGGAGTCTTCTTTTAACATTATGTGTATATTCAAATGAGAATTTTACATGCAAGAAGAAAAAAGCTCAACTCTCCATTTCTTGTCTGGCAGTCTGGCCAGTTTCATTTTGACAGAAAAATCTCCTTGTCTTCTAAGCTGGATGGACCTTGAGTATTTGGAAAGTTCTCTTGGCAGACCAGAGGAGCTCAGGTAGGAGAGATTGAAGGTGAGCGTTAGATGTGACTTTTGACTTAAGATGCTGTCTACTGGGTATTATAAATCTCTCCTGAATTTCCTGCACAATGTTTACAAAAATCTTAGTGAGTGGATTTTTTACTGTGAACTCCCGAAAGGCTTTAGAATTGGACTGACATGCAGGCAGTACATGGGTGCATCTCTTTTTGTTTACTGATGTGTGGAGATGCTCTCATTTCTAAAATACTTTCTCTAATAAGGTGTGAAATCATAGTAGCAGCACAGATATGTCTTCTAAGCAATCATCTTTTCTTTTAAAATCAAATACAAAGAGCAAGCTCTCTACCTTGATGGAAATCAACTTGCATTTTTCCTGAGAGAAGCTGACCTGAATGGTAAAGGAAAGTGAGGGCCAATCAAGCAGTCAGAATTATCCACATGTCACCGTGATGCCAGGCCAGCACCCACCTACATGCCAAATGGGACTGCTAATCCAGGTCACAGCGTTCTAGGAAGAAGGAACTTCTGCTCTGGTTTCTCATTGTATTTTCCTGCCTGTGCTATTTGTTTACACGGTGTGGCTTCTGAATCTTAGCTTTGGGCACACTGAAGGGAGGCGCTGGTAGAGACCCATGGAAGGACTAGTTGTGCGGGAAATGAGGAAGGCAGCCCAGGATCCAGGGTTCCAGCTGTAGTGGGGAGCTGATGATGTGGGAGGGTGGGGAGGGACAGAGAGAACAGCACCAGCGTTCCTCTCTTATTAATTCAGGTGACCATCGTGGTCCTCCATTGCCACAGAGCCTCTATCTCTGGAAAGAATGTGCATGCATGTGAAACTAGAATGCAAGAAGAAGTGAATGCTCACTCCAGGCAGACAGATATCAGTGTGCCTGGAGGACTGAGGTCAGCAGAGCCTGGAGGGCAGCAGCAAAGCAGCAGGAAGCTCAGCTCCTTTCTGCAGTTGAAACGGTGATGTCACAGCTGTTGCCACCTGGGAAACTACTTTAATGCAGTTTAGGGATTTCCCCTAATATTTTAATAGGCCAGTCCAGCCTTCTGTGCACTGCTTAACTGTGAGAGATGGAAGCAGCTTCCATGCTGCAGAGGAAATGCTCCGTGATTGAGGACACACCCAAGGTAACAGATCACATCAGCTGCGTCATTCTGCAATATTCACCCATAAGGAAGACACTTCTAAAAAGGAAAGCTTGAAATGTAGCTTTAAAAATCAACCCTTGAGGTTAAACAGCTTGCAGAAGCCTTACTTACCAAGAACAGTTAAGGATAGCAATGAAGTAGCTGTACAAAAATGTCACTGTGTCTCTCTGCCATATGTATAAATATGGCAAACTATTAAGGAAGGCTTGAAAACAGTTATCTTTCCAGGAAATATAAAACTTAAAAGAAAGAAAGGACTGTGATATGGAAACTCACCTCCTTTATGAAGCTGCTACCTGACTTTCAAGCACCTCCTTCAACTCCTTCCTGGAGTCTCTCATCTTACACAGGAGTTTTTCTTTTTCTCTCCCCTTTTTCTTCCATCTTTCCTTCATTTTAAGGCTCAGGTATGTTTCGTTCACTTTAATTAATACTTCTTAGTTTCTGGATGAATAGCTTCCTCATCAAGTTTCAGATTCTCTCTTCTAAAAAATATATCACAATTTTCACCTTTGTCTGATTCTCTTAATCTCATTTCTTAACCACTAACCAACCAAAAGTACCACCCATTAGTCTATTTAACACACCTTCCAATTCATCTTGTACATGTTCATTTAGGTAATTACAGATGCTTGAAAACTAACGGTGCTCTGTGAATATTTAATTTTGCATAGATGGCACCGTGTTATGAGATCTCCCATTGTTGTTCTGCCTTCCTTACCCGACACGTGTTTCTATAGTCTATCTATGTGTGTATTTGTAAACTTGACTCATGGCTTTTGACTACTGCATAGGATATGATATATGCTGCGATACACTTGTGTTACATTTTGTATTTTATTCTACAACCAGTGCAAACTCTTTGCCCTATTCATCCTCTCACCTGGGTCTGTTTGTTAGATACTTTTGCAGGAGTTTCCTGCAGGAAAGAAAGACAGGCTCTACTGGGAGATAGGCTCTTTTCTAATTTCAGTAGAGGCACTTGTTTGCTTTCTAGAGTGGCTCTACCAGGGTAGATGCTCTCAAGCTAGCCATTCTTACTCTTTCCTCAAAACATGTAAAAGCAACCAGCCTTCCTGCTTTGTGTTTGAAATGGAATGGGTCAATTCTAATTTAAGACGTGGGACATTCAGCAGTTACCATTGTCCTTAACAGATCTTCATGAGTCATGTGACTGCATTAAGATGTCTGTTGAGGTGGGTGTCATTACTGTGCAGAAGATTTCACTTGTCTCATATCCATATCACTAGCCGTATGACTTTGAGATCTTTTGTAAAAGGTAATGTGTATTTCTTCTCTTCTTTGCTAATGGGCTGAGCAGGTGTGACACATGCCAGTTCTAGGCTTGGGCTTTAAGAATATGGAGAGATTCTGTGCTCTCTTGCACTTCTGCCATCAGTGGGAAGATGATGATCACTGGGTAGTGTATTGGGTTTTCTGCTCATTTGAATTTTTCATTGGAAACCATCACAAACTTTGTAACTGAAAGCAACACCAATTTCTTCTTTGTTCTATAGTTCAGAGCTCCAAATGGGTCATGCTGGGCTGAAAGCAAAGTGTTAGTAGAGAATCTGTTTCTTTCTTCTTTCCTGCTTCCTGAGGGTGCCCAAATTCTTTGGCTTGTGGCCCCCTTTTTATCTCCAAAACAGACACATCCACATCGGGCTGAGTTCTTCTCACACTGTTGTTGATGTTGATCTAGATTTCTTCTTGGTTCTTTCTGTGCCTTCTCTTTCATCTTCTATTTCTAAAAGTCACATGATCACAATGGGCCGGTCCAGATAATCTAAGATAGCCAAGATAATAACATCTAGAAGTAACTGAACTAGCCTCTTCAATGTTTCCTGCAGCCTTGATTCTCCTGTGCCATATAACCTAAAGAAAAACTCTTGAAAGTGATGACTGTGTGGAGCAGAATTGAATCTAAGCCCTGACCTGCAGCCAAGCCCAGCTGGGATCAGCAGAGAGGCCCCAAGTGACCTGAAGACACACCTGAAGGCACGATTCCTATTAATATAGTCCCTGAAATGTTGCAGTTGCTGGCTATTCTTGTAGCAGTATTTGACTGAATCATCTTCAAACAGAAATCTGTTAAGAATTCTAACCTGTTTTCACAAGAATCCAACAGTTTTGTAACAATTTGTCATTGTGTGTCTTCCATGGTCTAAACATGCAAATTATTTTTCCTTCATAAGATCTTCACTCACATAATCATACTGGATTGCTGTAGCTCTGTTTCACCTTTGTGTTTTTCTAGATCAAGTGCTCTCTTCCCCAGAGTCCTCTTCCTTCATGATTTTGTCAGCATTTGTACTTCTATAAGATTTGAAAGGTGGAAGACAGGAAATGCCCTAAATCTCTGGAAGCAGCTGCGTACAAACAGGTGGGCAGAGGAGACACACCCTGCCTGTGTCTTCCAGCCAGGCCTGAGAAGCATTCTCTTCTGTGAGTTCAGGATGACGTTGCCATGGCTTCTTGAGCTTGTCTTCCTCAGCTCTTCCAACAGTTTTAAAATAACGCTTCCTGTGGAAAGATCCTTTCTGTCTGGAATGCATGGGATGGCCTGTCTTCTGACACACCCTGACATATTTAAGGGCAGCAGGCATGAACTGAGGACATAAGCCATGCCATTCAGCACATATGGTGTCCTCAGGTTGGTTTTGATTCCCCTCCTGTTAAGTTGCTTCTGTGTGAATGAGTACATTTGGTCACATTCTTTAAAGCCTGTTCAGTCCTCTTATGATAGCCTAGGAGACTCATTTCACAAGCTAGTCATACCAATAAAAGCTGATGTCATGTTGACATGGATCACCTTTCTGTGCATATGGTTGGTTCCTACCTACTCTATGTTCCTCTCTATGATAATTTTTCTAATTTAAATTGACCTACATTTTTTTCCATTAAATTTCACTGTGATCTGACAAAAGTAAAATATCATTTCACAACCTCATGCTTTGCTAGGCAGGCACTGTGCCACTGAGCTAAACCCTGGTCCTTCAAATTCTAATAAAATATCAAATACAAGGTCTTCAATAATATGATCAGCACACTGTAAACTTTTGATCAAGTAAATACTGGAGTTATTGATGAGGCAGTTTCTTATTATCAATACCTGCCAAATACTACTCAAATATTCCCCCAGGTTACTGGAAGGCCATTGTAACTACGCACATTTCACCCATTCAAAAAAGTAACTACTTTCTTAATTTGTGTTAATAATGGTCTGTGGGTTTCCAACAAATGCTTTACTAAATTAAAAATAAACTTCACCGTAATAAAAACAACACATGACAAACCATAAGGGGTCACTCACCTTACTGAAGCCAGCTGTGCTTTATTTATGCATATATGATATATTCCTAATGTTTCGTATTCACTTCTTATGCACAATGATGTCAACTCAAATTATAGCTCTGCACATTTATTGGCATTTGTATTTGTTGGCATTTGGCATTTGTTAATATATTAATGTTTCATTTGTCATCTTTCATAAAGGGCATGCAAATGATGGGCATGCATGCCCTGTTCGTAATGTGGATACTTCTGTCATATAACCCATTAAATTTTATAAGAAAAGGAAAAATTGGAATTATGACTATGAATGAGGATTCAAATAAGGATTCCACCATAAAAACAACCAAGTCCTTTTGCTGGACTCAGGTTAACATTTGGATTATTCCTGCTTTATGTAATTATTGCCTTTGTCTTCATTTCTTTTTCGTTTTTCCCTGTCTGTCCAGATGAGTCACTTCTTCGCGAGATCCCCTAGCCTTTGTAACAGAGTTGCCAGCATATATCACCTTCCTAATAAAACAGTATTTTAAAAAGTTATTTACTACAGCAGACATTCCCTGCAAGAGCTTTCTTGTCAGGGCGCCTACCTGCTCTTCAGCCTGTGTTCCTGAAGCCTTGATTTCTGTGCCTGCCTTTCCCCGCCACCACTTTCGACTCCAGTACTTACCCTTTTTCAGGACCCAGAACTCGATACATTGCTTTATCTTGTTTTCTAGTAACTGAGCTTTCCTGGCTCCTGGGTACCTGCTTGCTTTGCCCAGTAGCTTACTTTGCCCTTGGCCTACAACCTTCACAGCCTTCACCATCTTGCTGTGAACCCGGAACTCCACTGTCTTGCTTACTTTTCTCGCATTGCTGAGGCAAAAACCTGACACGCAGAACTAAGGAAGGAAAGGTTTACTCAGCTCACAGTTTGTGAAGGTTTCAGTCCATATTCAGCTGGCTCCAAGGTAGAGTGGCACATGGACGAGGGCAACAGTTCATGGTGGTGGAAGACAGCAAAAAGCAACAACAGCAAAAAAGGGAGGTGTGGCGGCAAGCAGCCTCTTTCTCTCCCTTACATAGGCAAACTATCTGCCCTAGGGTGCTGCAGTGTTCACACCCACAAATCAGTCAAAAACTCAGCCTACCCCATGACTGCATGTGTCTTTGGGGGGACACTCAGACACAAACCATAACATGCATGTAGACCATTTCTATGTGTTCATCTGTTGCTTATATATAGGAATATACTTCTCATTTGGGCCCTTTACCTCACAGAGAATTGATAGCTTATATAACAAAAGTGAATCATATACTAATTTTAAAGGTGCCACAATATTCAAAAGTTAGCAGTCCAGATTGCTCAAGGACACTTTGTAGGTCTGAGTTAACTATGCAGAAAAGTTTGCACAATTAAAAAATATTTTCATTCTTCTGAATGTTTTATGATTTTTATCCTAATTGGAAATAGGTTCTATTTTTATTGGGAGGGATGGAATCAAATATCTCAGTAACTTATGTAAGATGAATATAGCAGACATTGGGAAAATGAAGTCCATGTGATGTTCACTGACACTAGATGAATACAACTGAGATTGTGTTTGCAAAATTTGAGAAATACTGGGGTTTATCAAAGTTAGACAGGTTTCTTTTATGTAGCTTTTCTGTGAACATTTTATATGTTAATTGAATTCTGAACCTGTATGATGAGAGATAAAGTTTGCAGAATATCCCTGAGTAGTTTGACTACAGATCCCTTTTATCTATGCAACATTTTATGTATATATGTATGTGTATATATGTTTCACTGAATGCCAGGAGTCTATGGACCATGATTTCCATAGAAATGCTGCAAGATAGGTTTTCAGGGAACCTTTTAATGATAAAGTACACAGATAGATCAAAATATCTCCCTCTCGATAAAGGAAATCTGCCTCGTTGCAGCCTGAGTGAATATTAATCTGTGAGCCTGAGACAGGAACTCAGCAGGAGGGTTAGATACAGTCAAGAACTATCAAAGGCAAGAGAACCAACTGGGCATTGTGATTTCTCTGTGGTGAAAATGCCTATTACAGGCAACCTTCCTTTTTCACTTCAAAAGCAGTGTATCCAGACCACAGAACTCTCTCTTTTCATACCGCTTTATTGTAAGGAGAATCCATGTACCAGAACTAGTTCCAGCCAACTCTTCCTGACAGTTCGCACGAGGATGTTTGTAGGCTCACAGCATCACTGACAGTACACCCTAACCTTTGAAGTACAAGCTGCTAAAAGCTCAAAGCTAAACTGAAAAGGTCTGAAGTTTGCAGTTTTCTCTAGGTACTAATCACAAAAGAGTAGTATTAAATCCATAAAATGAATGGGGTAGAAAAATATTTTTATGGTTAGCCATTGCAGTCCAGTCCTTTTGCTTTTCTCTACCCCTTGACCTTCCAAACCCTATTCTGCTTCAGAAATGCATGTCTCATAGCATTTGCCTTAAGGAAATGAACTGCAGAGAAATAAAGAAAAATAAAATTTCTGCCTTTTAAATCCAGGACCAAGGTCAGAAATAAAGAGCAGATCGTAAAGAGTAGTTGAAGATTCTGGGTACTCTGACCATGCCTTCCAGGATGTGTCTCACAGAGAAAGAAAGGGGACAGAAACCCGTGCTGTGGGCAGAGATCTGTCAGACCGGGACTGGAGAACCAGACTAACTGATCAAGTGGCAGGTGGGGCATGCACCAGCATCCAGAAATTGGCTCCTCTTTACTGGAGCTGCCATAATGGGTTAATGGCACCTGAAAGCCACACAGAAGCCAAGAAAACATTGCAAAAACACAGTTCTACTGAAGGGAGTCTGGCACAGAGAATCTTTCATTCAAAAACCGGAAGTGTTCCCAATCAGAATTTGTTGAAGGCTGATGTAAAGACATAAGTGCAAAATTTCACACTTTGCCTCATGCGACAAGACAGAGCCTAAACACAGGTAGACTAAAAATACTGTATAACATTACAAATTTACCTTCCTGTTAAGTGAATAAATTGTGTAAGAGACATAAATGGTTTCTATATTTAAACTTGGCTCCCACCCCCAGGATAGCTCATCATGGCTGGGTAAATTTTCCAAAGTCTGTTCTTTGGTCCCATGTATTTTGGGTAAAGGATCTTCAACATATATTTCAAGGCGGTCAGTTAAACATAGTTTCCATCGACATCAGAAGACCACATCTCACTGGTCTTGATAGTTTGCTGTACAAGAGCAGGGACTCCCCTCTATGGCTTGAGGCTTTGACCTCTGTTATGTGAATAACTTTCCTTGATCACCTCCAAGGCAGAGGTCTGTGGACACCCATTGGTGTAACACTGATGTAGACAAGAAGAAAACTTCTGGGGTCTTTAACTGTGAAGACTTAATAGAATTTTCTCACAATTTCCCTCAGTCATCCAAGTCAAAGCTGAAACACCACACCTCCCCCCACCTTACCAATATCGCTTCCTCTTTGAAAACTCAGGCTGATGTTTGGCTGATGAAGTGTATTTCTAGAATATACTAACATATTCTTTGACTGAAGGACTATATACCTTTTATTGTTTAAAATTTACTTTGAACCATATATGAATTTTTAAAATCTTTGGCTGGAGGTGTAAAATGCACTGTGCATGATGCTCTTCCCAGCTGGTGCTTCTCTGGAGGAGCTGATGCAGTGCACCAGGGTGGAGATGCACTGCTATCTCCAAAGGTTTTCTGAGAGCCATAATCATGCCTGGTGCTAGTGGCACCTCCTTTTAAGAGCTTGCATCACTCACTGCCACATTTTAGAAATATTCAAACAACCAAACACTCTCTGCAGCGCAGACCCACAGGGTCACCTTTTAATATTCCAGTGAAAAGTGTTTAGCATCTGTGTGAGGCTTCAGAAGTGATGAAAATTCTATTAATCTCATCTCATTTCACCTTCCATTCTTGCCTCCAAAGCTAAAATGGTTTGCATCTATATAAACCTTGAAATAATCTATTTAAGCACATGTGTCTGGAAACAGTTCCATTTTATTAAAGCAACTGTAGTCCCTCGGATATTGGAAATGCCCAAACTTTCATTTGACTTTCTAATGACAGCCTGGCCCTGTATACTGGGCATTTGCATTTTTATTTACATGTTTATGTTTTCTACATGATCAACTTTCACAGTTACATTTTTCTTTCATTGTTACAGGTATCTTTCCTAGAGTATCAAGCAAAAAGCTATGAAAGTACTGTGTTATATTCTAACATACCTTTTTTGAAAAAAATATTTTTATATTTAAATATCCTTTTTAGAGTTGTATAGATGCATAAAATTTGGTTGAAGACATTTGTGCACAATACATAACGGCCTTTTTGTATGTGTGAAAACCAGGCCACTGTTTTAGGCAGTGTCCAGGAGCTGAATGGTGGAGAGTATCATGCAGCACATTTAAAGCACCTCCTAGTCACTCCCTCCCTTTCCTGTTCACTAACTTTGCTCTCGGCCACAGTGATTTGCCTTCAGATCTTTGTTAACACGATACTTCAACACATTTGAACAAGAACACAGGTAACCTGCTTTGCTTCCATTTCAACTACTTATTAAGATAGTCCTGGAAGAGACTTCTTTTCATAAATGCAAAGAGTTTCTTATTTGGGCTTTAACACCCAACCACTAGACAACAGAATGATAGTTGTAAGTGAATTTATTTTTCTGTGTAGACCCAGAATTAAATCTCTAAATCTTTATAGCCATCTGAGTAATAAATTCAGAAACACTTTCTGAGCCTCAGCTTTTGGATATGTAAAATGAGCTTATTAACTTCAGAAAGTTGTTACATATTTCAAATGAAACGCTGTAAACATGAAGGAACATTTAACAATAAAAGCAGTTATGTTCTGGGGAGACGAAACTTTATAGTCATCTCAGGGTTCTTCAAAATGAACATGGAAAGAACTTATTATCATTGGCCATGTTTAGAAGAATAAATTGATTAAAAATGAATTTTCAAGGCACTACAATTTGTAAGTGGCAAATTTCTGTGTAGCAAAATATATAAAACTTCAGAAGTGTAATGACAAAAACCCCACCTAATCACATGAAATAGCTTACTATGGTTTACAAACTAGCAGGTGGATTTTAAAAATCACCCACTAAAAATATTGACATAGGACATGAGTCAGCAGATCACAGAAATATAAAACTTGCCAAAGTATACTTAGACATTACCATAACTGATAATAATATGAAAATAAAACAAATGGTGAAATGACTTTTTATGGCTCTGCTTCAAAGGGCCCAGTACAATAAAACCACTGTGTTATCAATGGTGTATAAAAATTTCTTCACCCACACTTGAGGAAAATGTATATTGAAACAAATTTTGGAATGGCTTTTAATAATACATATTAAAAGTTATAACATTTTACACTCTGACTCAGTAATTCTACTTTTAGAACTTTGCCCTGCAGGTAATTATACGAATATATTCTTTCCAACGTTATTTGTAATATAAAAAAGTTAGAAACATTACAAAAAACACCCAACAGGGAATTGGTTAAATGAATAACTAGATAAACAGATAATAGTATATGTTGCAGTTATTAAAATAAGAAGGCAACATATGCTATATGTGCAGTTATGGGAAGGTGACAAAGGTATATGCTGAAGCAGAGAAAAACATTGAGGCAGCACGTCTAGCCTTCCGTTGTTTCCTAGGAGGTGTATGTATACTTTTAGTTGGCTCTCCACATCCACAGGCTTTGTATCCTAAATTTGAAACCAACCTCAAATTCGAAATATTCTTTCAGAACTGAAGTGTTGCGTAGGCCCACAATGCCGTATTTTCCAGCTGTTGTGGACCTCAGTTGGTCTCCAGCATTCCTTCTTTGCCTTTCCTTTTCTTTGCATCTAGTTCATGTACCATGTAGTCAGGCCCATGATGCTTGTGTCTGTACTGAACGTCTATAGACTGTTTTCTTATCATTACTGTATTCATTATTGCTAGGACTAGTTTCGTAGCATTTATATTGAACTAGAGAGTGTAAGAAGTCAAGAATGGTTTAGTGAATATAGGAGACTTGTGTTGATTATATGTGAATGCTATACAGTTTATATTAGGAACATGAACATCTTCAGATTTTGGTATCCAGTGGGACCCTGGGACCCTTCCCCAGCTGACGCTGGGGGACAACTCTGACCATTTACTTTGTATATGCATATAGTTTCTAGAATTTGTTCAGCTGCTTGAGAACAGTAATTATTTCTTTGGGGGAAGAAGTGGAAGGAAGATTATGGTGTCTTGTTTTCTTTGCTTATAGCTAGTTAGAGATTAAACTTCGCACACCAAGGTGACTTTCTTCCAACCTTGTTTTTCTTTCTTTTATTCTGTGTTATACTCTGAAAATACTTTGTAAAAAGAGGGAAATTATTGTTATTTGTAATCTTTCTATGGTGGTCTGACAGAGGTCTGCTGAGCAGAGCTCTACTAAACCTCCTTTTTTGCCATTTGTGCCAGGCATTTGCCTCTTTCTTCAAATTCCTTCCTACGTTCCTCTTCCCTCTTTTGCAGCCTCAGCCTGCACACTGCCCCTTGCAGAAGCCCCTGCCCATGGGCCTCCAGGCAGGCGTGGCCGAGGGGAGACACCAGCAGGAAGCTGCAAACAGGAAGAAAGGAGAAAATAGGGCAATGTTCTTTCCCTCTCCCTTGAATGGCATCTTCTTTCCTCTCGCAACATCTCTCTCCATGACAGACTCTTGCTTTTCTACTCCAGCAGCCCTGTTACTAGGATTTCACTTGCTTTCTTAGATTCTCCAGCCTGACAATGGCAGCTGCTTCCTGCTATTGCTAAGGATTTTCTGTTTGTTTGACCCTCTCTCTATGCAGTCACTCGGTATCTGTGGAGGGTTGCTTCACACATGTCCATGTCTACTTGGTAAAATTTTATTGTACTTTTATATAATTTACACATATTCTCCCACATGCTTTAAATCATCTGTGTACTACTTATGATAGTTACTGTAAGGGCTATGCAAATAGTTATCATACTGCATGGCTTAGAGGAGAATGTATCTGTTACTTTCTTGTCACTGATACATAGCACCCAACACCCACTAGTAAATGAGTTTATTTTGGCTCACAGTTTATAGAGGTTGCAATTACTGGTCAGCTGGCTCCAAGGGAGAGCAGCACGCAGAGGGGGATGGCTGAGGAGGGCTGCTTATGCCCCGGCAGACAGAAAGCGAAGTGACAGACTGAGAAAAAAGGGAGAGGTGTATACGCGCTTGCAGGCCATGCTCCCAGTGACCCTCCTCCACCGCCAACATCACATTTAGCTGTAGAGTCATCAGTGGGCCCTGATGAACATCACAGCCCCATGATCCAATCACCTGCCCAAACTCTCCTTACGATCACAGGCGGCTCTGGGGGGGACATCTAGATGAAAACCAGAATAACAAGAGAAAAAAATCTTTACATGTCAAGTACAGAGAAAATCATTTCCCTCATACTTTTAATCTGGGGTTGATTGAGGCTCCCGATGTGGAACCGACACACATGGGGGACAACTCTGTTTTCTACTCTCTTCACACTGGTTCTGGCTAAATCCACAGTGGAGCTCTGTGGCACGGCTTCTATATTTAGATTGGTCCCCTAACTGATATGCAATGTATTCAAATAATCTTCCACAAATTTTATTGTTTGGTAAACTGAATTAAAACAAAAGCAAGAAGCAAGTGTGTTCTCAGCTTGTTGGAGAGGAGTAAACTATTTTTGTTAAGACTTTTTCTATCATTAAAAAAGGTAATCCTCACTTTCCCTCTACGGCGTAATCCTCACTTTCCTTCTGTGACGTAATCCTCACTTTCTTTCTATGATGTAATCCTCACTTTCCTTCTGTGATGTAATCCTCACTTTCTTTCTATGATGTAATCCTCACTTTTCTTCTGTGATGTAATCCTCACTTTCTTTCTATGATGTAATCCTCACTTTCCTTCTGTGATGTAATCCTCACTTTCCTTCTGTGATGTAATCCTCACTTTCCTTCTATGAAAGATCCCAAATCATGATCCCAAATACTATTACGACCCCAAATCACAGTAAAGAATAACTAATTGGCTTATAGATGGCAGAACTGGGTTCAGATTTAGGTCTTTCTGACTCCAAAGTCCAAATTATTTCCAAGATGGTATCGAGTTGACTTCTGTGTTTCTTTTTCATTCTCCTCTTAACATTCTCTTTTACTTCACCGTCTTTTCTCAGGAACGCATCTTTGCAACATCATCAGCCTCTTCTCAGCACATCGTCTTGGATTCCTAACACAGCAGAGACCTGTGGCTCTGCAGCAACTCTGTGTCACTCTTCCTGCACACATTCTTTCTGCTAACCTGATAAATCCGCACTGAACTCGCATTTGATCATTGTTGTTGTGCCGGAAGATTGAATGAATCTGGAATTTAACTGGAACTTGCTGTAGGCTCACTACAAACATTCACTCACTCTTTCATTCATTCTGCCTTTCTTCTCTGAGAATGTGCTGGTTGCTAGACACACAGCACTGAACAAAGATTGCAGCATGGCAGGGAAGAGAGTCATCAAGCAATTTATGGAGTTCTGTTAGGGAGAAATGTTTGGTGGAAGCCTGTGAGAGCAAATTGTACTGTAGAGTCCAGAAACACTTCTCCAAGGAAATGAAATCTGTGCTGACAATAAAGGAAGCATTAGATAAGTAAGTGCTGAGTAAGTGGAAGAGAAGGAAACAAATGTATAATGGCATATACATGCTGAGAGATGGAGCACAGCCTATCGGTGGAAAATTTCTTACCGCCAGTAAAACTGGAGTGGAGAGAGGAGAGTATGCTAACTCAGAAAAGGGAAGCAGCGTGGTTGTGCAGACCCTTGAGAGACTGATTGTAGTTTATGGGCTGCATCTTTTCTATCCTCTATAGAAAGAGGCAAGAAAGGGAAAACTACTGACAGGTTTGTAACGAAGGGGAAACGGGACAGCCCCGTCCTTTCTTAAAAGCATGCTCTGACTACATTAAAGAGAATGAACTCGATGAAGGTGATGAAGGATGCAAGTAAAACATTTGGGAGGCAGCTTGAGAATTTTTACTAAGAAATAATGGTGGCCAGCACGTGATAGTGTGGAAAGAAGATAGAAGAGAATGGTTTGAGAAATATTTAGGTACTACAACTAATAGAACCTCAAGAATCAAGGATACAAGGAATGGAGAATAATTTGTAGCTCGGAGTCATGGGATGCCATAGAGAAAAGTGGAAAAATAGTTTCAGACAACAATCATGAGTTCAGCTGGCTTTGCACATACTGAGTTTGGGGAGTTTCAGAGAAATCAAAGTGAAGGGGCTCAGGGCATTAATATAGCTCCTCTTTGAAATTAGCAATCAAGACTAATTGATTGCTAATTGGTGTTGCTGGTCCTGCGATGGCAAAGAAGCCAATGGGAAGGGATGTGATTGTTTAGTAGAGGGAGCAGAGTGAGAAGAAGCTTGGGGAGAATCCTGAAGAATCGGGAACATTCTGACCTCAAGAAGACAAACAACTGAGAGCCCTATCACCATTTATTGCTTAGGGTGGTGGAAGCTCAAAGATACTGTGTAGCTCTAATGTTAGCAGGACACTTTCAAGAAGAGGAATTGCTTAAGGCAACAAGAACCACTTTAAACACTTATCCTGTTCACACACACACACCTCCATCTGTATGACCAGAATGGCCAGTCAACGTTGCTCTTTTCCTTCCTTACTGGGATGTCATTCTTGTTACAGCTATGCCTCAGGCAAAACACAGACATGTTCAATACAATTTTCAGTGTGGCTGGTGGTGGCCTGGACACTCTCAGTGTTTTGCTAACTTTGATGCTAATGAAATGATTTCCCATTCCTGTCATAACTTTGCTGTTCCTGTAGACAATCAGAAGTACTCTACTCAGTCTTACTTCTATCACCTGCAGAAGTACTTTTACTTTATTCTTAGTCATAAGTCTTTTTTAATGGTATCCCCTCATTTTATAGCAACTTAAAATGTGACTGAAGCCAGCTGTCTATTGGGAGAACTTCTTGTTACCAACCTATCAACATGACATTGCCATTGGGTTTTTGCCCCCTTGCCCCAGTTTTTACCCACGAAGGAGGAGTGTCACACACATCCATCCGTGCTCTCTTTCCCTCCCCCTTCCATCTTATTTTACCCCTTTGTTGTATTTCAGCTTTTACCTCTTTTGAAATGAGTGTTCTGACCAATAGTTAGGGGCAGAAACTTTCCTCTCTCCCACAGTTCATATTTCTGAGAGTTTGCTGGGCACATCCTTCTAGCATCTCTCACACCAATTGTGCTAATGGCACGCACACCCATCCCCTCACAGAGCACCCCACTCTGACCACCCTTCCTCAGTGAAAGAAATAAACCTTGATCGCCTTTAAAACCTGCCATTGTTTCTTCATCCCTTACCCCTTTCATTTTACACTCAACAGCCAAATCTGAAAGAGTGCTTCTTCCCGACATTTTCCCATTCATCCCTTCCTCTCCCCATCACTCTACTTGTAGGGAGAGAAAGACTGTTCTTCTCTTGTCACTCCTGCTACCTTTATTTCCCTGGTCAAGAACCAAGTTAGTTTCCCTAATGTAACACAAAAAAGAATCTTATTTTTTAAAAACTAGAGGCCATACTTGTTTGTCTAAAATTACCTCCTAAAAACAGTGCCAATCTGCTTGCTCTGACCTCATTTGCCTCCTATGACCGTTTAGCTACACTAGATTGGATTTATTCTCTCAAGTGCCCTTCTTAGATGTTGCATGACTTCAGTCTGTTCTTGAAACATTAAATTCTTTCTTTGCTAGCACACTCTTAATCTAAGTGTTTCACTATACATTGCCCAAACGTTTTCCTTTTTTTCACACTAAGTAGTTTTTCTTCTTCTGAACTATGTAACACTCATCTCATTCATTTCTATATCTTATTCCTTTAGCAAATTGGAGGAATCTTCCTAGCACAAGTGGGACCTTCTATGTATTTGGTCATGAATCAGAGATTTTGTTATAGTGTTAGATTTTAGTATCGTGGCTGTGGGAATCAAGTGCCTACAACAGATAACAACAGCTTAAATGATATCAAATTTCTTTTGCCTAAGCAGCTCTAGGGGTGGTTAACATATCTGTGTTCCATAAAATCATCAAAGGTCCAGGCTCTTTCTATATTTCGGTGCTGCCACATGTGGTTATCCAGACAGAGAGCAGAAAGATGAGGGAACAAGAAGTACTAGGGTGCACATCTTCTGCCTCTTAGGAAAGGTTTCTGGCAGAATGACAAGCCATAGTCTCCTCTACTTTGCTGGACAGCTTTGAGACTTGGGGCCACATATAGGTGCAATAGATAAAAAAATGAGTTTTAAAATTGGTGGCTAATTCATAGCTAAAAGTTTGATTACTGTGGAAAATGGAAAGATAAAGACCAAAGCATAATTTGAGTGATAATGAGATAGTAATATAGGTTTCTCAATTTTTAATGTTTTTTTTTTAATTTTAAAGAGAAAAAAAGATAAACATAATGGAATGGAGTTTCAAAACAGGTTAGTAAGATAGTTACAATAGTTGATACATCGCATATTGTTGTCTTTGTAATAATTACTCAGAGTAAAAGATACAAGCGTGCTATCTTGTCCAGTCAATATTAGCACAAAATTTTCTTCTCAATGAGCTAAGAGAAACTAGCTGTGCAACTATCTTAACTATATTGTATGTGTGTATGTATGCAAATAAATCAATGGGAATATGGGAAAGACTGCATGTGTGGTGGCAGAGGCTAGAGGGGAACATTTTGAATTTTTTACTCACTTTGCTATGAACCTAAAAAGATCTAAGAAATAAAGTTTGTTTCAAAATAAAAGCATAGCTAAAAGTCTGTGCCCCTTTTCTCCTGAGCAAGTTGAAATAATTATTGTAGAGTCAATAAATGAATGACAATAAAGGGTCAGCACTGGATGTGAAATTGAAGTTATTTTCCAAGGGAATTACATTTAAACTTTTCGTTTTTACTTAGTGAACTTCATGCTTAAAAAGTCTATTACCCTTACATACTATGCCATTTTCTGGGTTAGTGCTTATAGTCTTATTAGCTTTCAAAAAAGAAATCTTCCAAAAGCAGTTTATAATCAAATACAGCTTTGCTAGATTCATATCTAAATTATTTTTTAAAAGGAGAGGAGGTATTTTTTCTATATTATATTTTGAAAGCTTGACAATTATCATTTCATGTGCATGAACTTATGAAATAGCTATTTCAGGCCTTACTATATAACTTAAATTCATCTAGAGAAGTCATTTATTCTTTGACTAAAGAATTTGTGTTTACTTCCTACTAACTACCCCTAATTTTGTACTTCCTCCACTTTCCTGTTGTCTGTTTCTATTTTTGAATAAAGGTAACTTACCATTTACTCTTTGCCTCATTTTTAGTCTCTAGACAGATTTGAAATTTAGCATATTTTCCATTTCTTCTCATTGTACTCCAACTATTCCGAACATCTAAGACAAAGAAATGGGTATAGGTCTGAGGAGACTATTCACTTATATTTTTAAGACCATTAATTATTTGAGGTCTTTTTCAGCTAAACTTACCAAAAGATTGAGGGTACTATATCAGGGTTCTGCAGAGGAACAGAATCCATATAAAATATACATATAATTACACAGAAGAGTTTGCTATGTAGACTTCCCGGATTAGAAGCCGAAGAGTTCCAAGGGCCACCGGATCAAAGGCAGAAGCATCCATGATGGAAGGTACCCAAAATGGCTGCCTATGAACTGCTGACATGGAACATCCAGGAATAGTCAAAGATTAAAGGCACAGAGGCTGATGTAGTGTCACTCCTGTGAGTCTGTTTCAGAAAGCCAAAGAGTCAGTGTTGGAAGGATGAAGGTAATGGCAAATGCTAGAGCTTCTTTAAAAAAGGGAAATGGTTTCTCTTACTTTCCATTCATATTTCGTTCAAGCTACAACCCCAATGGTTGGTGGCACCCACATTCTTTGAGTATTTTCCTTCTTCAGTTTGCCGGCCTGCATGTTAGTTATCTACAGATATGCATAGGGTTTGCTAATTTGCTAGGCTGTTCTTACTCAGTTTTTTTTTTTTTTTTTTTTAA